>PVJI01003402.1:0-124734 GCA_004026765.1 Micronycteris hirsuta
ATATTAGAAATTCAGTGAATGAGTTAAATAGCCTATTAGATGTAGCCGAGGAGAAAATTAGGAAATTGGAAAATAAATATTAATAGATGTAACAGTAAACAATGGAGAGACACAAAAATATGAAAACGAAGTATCAGGAGAAATAAAGAATAGAGAAGATCCAAAACACATCTCTCTAGAGCACCAGAAGAACTATTTATGGAAATAATGACTCAGAATTTCCCCATCTGATGAAAGATACCCTTCCTAAGATTCAGCAATGCCAAGGAATCTCAAGCAGAACAAAAGAAAAGACATGCACACCCAGACAGACACCTTCCCTCCCCTCCAAAGATATTAAAAGCTTCTGGAGAGAAAAACAGATCACTGACAATGGAATAACAATTCAGTGGAATCAGCAACAACAATGGTATCTAGAAAAAAAAATTCCAGTGTCCTAAGGGAACACACCTGTTATAGGAGACTGAATAGGCTGGTAACAAATGAAGCCGAATAGTGTCTTACTACATAAAGGTTTATTTCATGCTTTCCCCAAGTCTCCTACAAATCAGGTGAGCCTCCAAGGCAGCTGCCCACCATCCAGGGACTCGTGAATCCAGCCAGGCTTCCTACTTCTTGTGGCTCCACCAACTGAGGGCACGGACTCCAGAATTACCAAAGAATCAAGGGAGAGAAGCAGAGTCGTGCTGCATATTCTCAATGTCAGCCCCCGAATGGCACATGCGTCTACTGCTCACGGTCCACAGGTTAGAACTAGTGACGTGGCTCTGCCCCATCGCAAAGGAGTAGGAAGGGAGAAGCGCATACATGTTTAGGGAGCATTAAAATCCCTGCCAGTCTTTTAAGAAAAAAGGCAAAGCAAAAGCATTTTCGGACAGACCAAAACTGATAGAATGTATTGCCAATAGGTTCTCATGAAGGGAGCCTCCTAGAAAGGATATAGTTTCGGAATAGGAAAAAAAAAAAAAACCCAAATGGTCTGAAGTACAAAAGGAATGGCAGATGTGGAAAAATTACAAATAAGTATTAGCTACCTAAAACAACAGCAGCAGTGCTTAACTCGTGGGGTTAAAAACAAGTTCAAGGTAGAACAAAAATCCTGGACAAACACGGCACAGTCAGGACGAGTGTGACCAACGTTACGGTGTTTGATGGGTTTTACAGTTTCCTTTCGGTGTTCTAGGTGTTAACTTAGGCTATTAACTACCACAGTGTTAACTTAACTGTTAAGTGTAGATATTGAAATATCTAGGGAAACCACTAAAACGTAGAACTTCCAAACGGTTAGAGGGGAAAAATGCAATGAGGAAGAAACAATGCAATCAATCCAATAAAAGGCAGGAGAGGATGAGATGGGAAGATGAGTGGGCAGAAAAGATAAGGCAAGTAGTATAAAATGAAGTAGTATAAATGAACTAGAAATATACCAGTCATCAAAACAAATGTAAGTGGACCAAATTCTTAAACTGACAGAGATGATCAGACTACTAGGTCCAGCGGTACCTCACCTGTGAGAGCCCCACCTAACCATGATAATGAACTCACTGTGTGCTCCCCACAGCACTGTTCTGAGGACACTGAAAATGTTAATACGTTAACTCCCCCCAGCAGACCAGTGGGACAGGTACTGTCTTGATAGGTACAAGAGAACTTAGTCATGAAGATGTTAGATGACTTGCCCAAGGTCATATGATTTGAACCTCAGCCAACCCCTCCTAGACTCAGTACCTTTACCTTCCGTGTTACGCCACCTCTGACAGAAGGTCCCGGAAAGATCGAAAGTAAAATGACAGAGAAATAGATACCAGGTAAATAGTAGGGAAAAGAAAGTTGGCGTTATGATATGTATATCAGAATTTCAGGCAAAAAGTGTTATCAAAGATAAAGAGATTAAAAAGTACAGCTCACTAGAAGATGTCATAATTCCAGACTTGTATGTCTTTTACAACAAAGCTTTAAATACTCAGAGTAAAACCTGACAGAACTGTACAGAGAAGTCAACACATAGACCGTCCAGTAGGCCACTGTAACAGACCCCTCTCTGTGCACCGAATAAAAAATCATATGGGATATCTGAAGAAGTTTTATCTGCTGGAGACACACGCAACACGGTACTCAACAGCTGAAGAATATCCGTGCTTTTCCATGTATATACGCAACATTCATAAAACTGCTCTCATACTAGACCAAACTGGAACAAACTTCGAAGAATCGCCATCTACCTGCAGTTCCAGACCATGAAGCAATTACCTCAGAAATCAGTTTGTCGCTAAAAATAGGAGCTGAATCAGGGCACAGACAATTGGCACGAAGGACGTATGGGGTTAAACCAAGGAAGCAGCACTGGCGATGGAAAAAGGAGGATGGATTCTACAGGTATTTCTAACATTGGCCAAGAAGGAGTCGAGAATATCCCTGAAGTTTATAGCTCAGGCAACCAGGGCTTTGCAGAGCCATTAATCAAGAGACAGAGAGGACTCCTGGCCAGCTGGCTCAGTTGGTTGGAGTGTCGTCCCGTACACCACAAGGATGGAGGTTCGATGCCTGGTTAGGGCACATACCTAGGTTGTGGGTTGGATTCTTGCTCAGGGCACACATAGCACCTGATCAATCTCTCTTTCCCTCTTTCTCCCTGCCCCGCCCCCCGCCCTCTCAATCAACCAGTAAACAGATCCTCAGCTGAGGATGTACAGAAAGAAGGGGAGAGCTTGGAGCAGAAGAAGGCATGAGGGGAGAAGATGATGTCAGTTACACCAAGGGGACAACAGGACATGAGCACTGACATCAGGGAGGGCAGTTCTAGGAGTGTGCAGAGTGCAGGGAATGAACCCTGCCAGCACAGTGAGAGGGATGAATGGGAGGTGAGGGAAAGTCGGTAAGTGGCTCTCTCATCAGAAAAATTCAACGGGAAACTAAGAGCAGACGCTGGGAGGAAGGGCTTATCAGCTGCTTTTGTCTATTGTCCTGACCGGAAGGCCCAGAGAGAGACAAAATACAAAGGCTGTGAGCACAGCCCCGAGGGGCTCCAGCGCATCACCTCCAGCTCCTTCCTGCCATCCTTACTGCCTAGCAACCTGCTGCTGTCCACGCTTCCCTTCTGCCTTCGAGTGGTTGCAGGCTGGACCCAGTCACCTGTCCTCTGGCATCACACTGTCCCCTCACCTCCAGCAAATCTCTGTCATGTCTAATCCCAGCTGCTGGAGTCATGCCCAGCACTAGTGACAAGAGCCCCCTGGTCTCAGGGACCACTGGACAGAGTTGCAAGAAAAAGAAAACAGCCCAAGAGTGAGGTGGGACAGAAGGATGGCGCGAGCACCCTGTTCTTGGAAACACTCGTTGATCGTTTTGGTCCCAACGGATTGGTCCTTTTTTAAACAACTACAATATTGAGTGCAGTGGAGTGGGGCGATGAAATCCTTATTTTAACGTACGCAGGCAATTTGAAAACAGTATTGTGTCAGAGTCAAGGATAAAATAGAGCTAAAGTAAGGGGTGCATCTACTTGATTGCCTCTTTTGTAGTAGTGGAGAGTTAGGGACAAGCACATCACGTTGGAGGATAATGAAACTGCAGTGAGCAGAAGAACCTAAAATTGTTATAATTATCGCATAATTGTTAGTCAACTTCCTAATGCAGGAACACAATGGAGCCAAATTACATTACCTTGAAGTGGCATCTGCTTCTTTCCCGTTCTCTGTTCCATTGTCCCCTTCCCCTCCTCTGCGGGCCCCTCCTCTGCCCCCATCTGCCCTCGGTGCCCCTGTGGCCTTGCTCATTGCTGCTTTCAACGTCTGTTTCTTATTAAAATTTAATATATGTGCATTGTACATGTTTCATAAAATACATTCATTGTGGAAAAACAAAAGGAAGAAAATAAGCATCATCCGTCATCTCGCCACCCAGAGACATCCACCGAAGGGGCACACTGTCACGTGTACATTCTCTTTTATGTGGACTATAGATAAAACTTTATTAACCAGCCGGCACCATCCTTGCTCTTAAGATAACTGGCCTCAGTAGGAAGGATACTTGGAGAGATACTCTAAGTAGGTGAAAGTTGGGAGAGCCCCCCACGCCCACCCCCACCCGTGAGAGCCAGTCGGGAAGCTGCTCTAAATATGGGGGTGCGGGGCACAGAGAGAGGGAAGACCGGAGTGGCACAGGGCTGCACACTGGCCTGGGTGACTTCTTCATGACTCCCCAAACCCCCAAGAAAGTTTGTTGGATTTAAAAAAAAAAAAAGCCTGGCGTGAGTAACTTCTCTGTTTTGGAACCAAAGGGAGGGGCCGAGTCCTGTCAATACTCAGCAGCTGAGGCAGCCTTGGAGGAAGATGGAGCCCAGAAGCCAAGGAGAGCTGAAGGATGTAAGACCCTGCCCCATTCCACACCCCAGGAATGAGCAGAAATCTTGGGGGGAGCATTAAGGGGCTCGTGGGAATTTCATCCAGCACTCACCAGATGGAGAGGCTACCAGCCAACTTCTCAATCCCACGCACACACAGACTTTCTTTTTTCTGCAAAAAAACCCAGGATCCTGTTACTTAAAATTTACAAACGATTACAATGATGATGGTTACCCTTGCTTGCCTAGGCAAACATAACCCGTGATCCACGTGTACACGGGCAGTCCTTGCTTTGCACAAGGATGCTGGGCTGGAAAATGACCGTGCAAAGGATCTCAATAATCAATAAGAAAATGATGATGGCTTAATAACTTTTTAACAATTTTTTCCCAGCATTAAAATCTCCTTTGCTGTTGGATATCGATAGAGAGAGAAATACAAACTAGTGAAACCCAAATTTATTTAGCACACCGTAATGTAAAACATTAGCAGCACTGACAGTGTCTCATGCTTTTGTAGAGAAATGTATTAAGAAGAGATTGAACAGTGACTTATGTGACACAAGAAGCCCCATACCTTGCCACACGGGCTGAGCCGTTGCCCTGCCGCTTTCTCGGCGTAGATCAGCTTCCAATCATTTATCCGTAGATCAGCTTCCAATCATTTATCTTTTGTGTTTTCCATGTCAGGAAGTGTCTCTGAGGACTCCTTTAAAGGGCAGCTCTTTGCTCGTGTCCCCCCCTTGTTCTCTACACTCGGTGGTCTTTGTCCGTGCGGTTCACACCACAGACCACACAGGCCTAAGTCACTTGTGAGGGCACTTTGCTGTCGTCATTTTCAACTCTTCTAACCACATCCACTCCAAGCATTCTTGCTTTTCCCCTGCACTTTCATCTTCGTTGGCTAACTCTGTCTTTCAACGATCCACTTTTGTTAAGTTGTCACCTGGGTTTATCACTGGGAGATAAGGAGGCTGCGTGGCCACCCCTTGGCTGCCTGGGTACACGCTGAAGAACAGAGTGACAGCCGCAATTCGGCCAGTCACCCGCAGACTCTGAAGATGCCTCATGGCTGGTCACTGCCGATGATGGGCTTCTGTTACTTGTCTTAACAGTTGCGAAGAGCGGCTTTATACAATTACTCATAATTAACGTACTGCGGTAACTGAAAGCTGAACCGTGTTATTGAGGGACCAGTCAATTACTTAACAGAACTGCAAGAACTGAAATGCATGCATATTAAAACCACGCACAGCAAGGCCTGTCTGTACGATATATCGCCTAGAGCATAAGGAGTACCATTTAATCTGGAAATCTCCGTTCATGTTCTCACTTGGGTCTCTCCTCTTATCTCCAGTTAGTTTCCATTTTTTTCGCTCCCCAATTTTGGCATTTTCTCTTTTATTTTTGGGTTGTCTGGTCTCTTTACTCCCAATTCCCACTTCCTTAAGTTTCTTGTCTTCTCGACTTTTTGGGGGTACCTGAGAGATCAAGTTCCAGGGAGTCAGTAGAGGGGCAGCAGAGCCCCACCTTGCTGGCAGGGTCAGCGGGCTGGATGTGCTCCCTGAGCAATGAAGCAAGAGAGGGTGGGGGTCGCCTCACCAAATTAAAGGCAAAAAAAAAAACATTGTCTTATCCAGAATCCATGACCTAGACACCCCTGAGCCTCAGTGGACTCTGCCCAGGTGTCTTTGCTGTGCTTCTGTTTGTAAAAGGACACACTGAAAAGTCGCCGTTTGTCACGCTCTCGGGGAGTGAGAGTGAAGATGGACCCAGAGAGGAGACACAGAGAAGCTGAGATGGCTCCAGGAAACGCTAACACAGGCAGGAGACCGAGACAGCAAACGCACACTCTCCATGCCTCTCCGGCGGGGAGGAGAAAGCAGAGAGTGATGGATTCTTGGGCCAGGCCCCTCCGTGCTGTAAATCACTCTGCAGTCACTCCGAGCACCAAGCCCTTTGTGTGGAGTGGACATTTCTCCAACATGTGTTCCACAAAGAAAGGGAGCCTGGTTTGTCCCCAGTGGGCAATAGAAGCCAGGGCTATTCTCGTCTCTTCAGGGCAGGGGTCCTTCACGGTCATTTTTTTATAAAATGAAGACAATTGCCCTCCACTGGCCCCCAGAAGGGTAGCAATCTTACAGGCTCTGGGGGAGGGGGGGTGAGAAACAAGTCATTTGATTTATGGAGTGCAGATTAAGTAGGTGAAGACAGGCAGCCGCATGGGTTTCTCCAAACCCAATCAATCTCATAAACTTCCCCCACGTGCTAACAGCCAGGCTGGAGACAGAAGGTGTTTGTTTTGCTCTGATAATAGGCAACCCCAGCAAACCATTTGGCAGCGGCTGCCGCAGGCAGGGAGCGGAGGCCTGGAGTATCTGGGAGGAATTCAAGGAGATTTGAAGAGGAAAGCAGAAGCTCCCCACGCGTGAAATCCCAGCAGCAGTGTGATTTGGGCTTGGTGCAATTCTGCCTTCTCCTGCTTCCAGGGATCGCCTTGCCGGGGAGAAAAGGAAGCAGAGTCAGCTGATGGCCTCCCAAGTCATTCCAGAAGCAGACATGACAGCCCAGAGGCTTTGCCCCAGTCACAAGAGATGTGGCCCCTGAAACGCTCTGCTTTTTCCTTACTAGCTCCTCCCCTGACCCCTTGGGGAGGGCCCTGAACAGAGAGGGCAAGGCCCACGAAGGTGATCCCAATAGATGATTTTTTGGCCCTTGAGATTTGGGGCCTTTGGCAGAAAACACTGTTTATGACATGGCCTTCTCCTGTCCTCTGAGCTCATTTTCTCTAATTAAAAAAGGGAACGAACAGTCTGATAAAGAATGTTATCTGATTTATAAATGTCTTTATATGAAAAAATTGCAAAGGCATAGTCATTAAGGTGCACTCAAATGTCTAATTGATTAGACATCATATATATGATCTATATTCTCTCTACACACACATATACACACATATAAAACACATGTGTGTAAACATGTGCATATAAACACACGTACATGCATGTAGTCCACGTGTGTAGCCGTATATTTATACATGTATACACACATGTGTGTGAAATGTACGTGTGTTTGTGCGTGTATAGAGGATAGAGATCATATATATGTGATCTATATTCTAATCAATTAGACATTTGAGTGTACCTTAATAACTGCCTTTGTACATACATGTCTCACAGTTCAAGTCGATTCTGATACTAACTACCTGGAATTAGGGTCACCTCCACAAGTTCAGGCCCAACCTCACAAGACTGTCCCCACCTCAGATACCAATTTCAAGCCTCAGGGGTCACCAAACACACCTGAGCAATGAGCCCTAAATTTGGGGATTCCCATAATCCCCTTTAGATTTGATAATTCACTAGAATGACTCACAGAATTCAGGAAAGCTCTACAATTCCAGTTTTGTTATGAAGGATACAACTCAGAAACAGCCAGATGGAAAGATACGTAGGGCAAGGTATGGGGGACCCCAGGCATGGCGGCCCCTTGTGGAATCCGGGGGGCTACCGCCTGGCACAGTGACATGTTCACCTACTCTCACTGCTTCGCTATCTTTATTAAAATTTCATTGTGTAGGCATGATTGATTAACACATCGGCCAGGTGACTAAACTGAACCTCCAGCTCCTCTCCCAAAAGTCAGGGGGCGGGGCTAATAGGTCTAACCCTCAAACCGCATGGTCGGTTTCTGTGGTGACCAGCCCCCATCCGGAAGCTCTCTAGGGTCTCCTCTGCATCGAGTTACTGCATTACCATCAATTCAGGTGCGATTGGAAGGGGCTCATTCTGAGCAATTTCTGCCAGGAAGTCTGAAGGGGGTTAGGAGCTCCTAGCCAGGCACCAGGGACAAAGATGAGTATACTTTTCATTACACCACACGCCTGCACACAGCACAGGGAGAAACCTGCCAATGAGGGTGCCCTTTTGGGACACAGCGCCGAAAACACATTCAACGCTTATTGCATTGTGCCTCTTCTCTGACTCAGTTACCAGATTGCATGTCCTCACGTTGACGAGACTTAACAGCCCTCCGTCTGGCAGCTGGGAATCAAGGCCTCCTGTTGCTCGCCACCAAGGATCTCTATCTGCATGTGACAGGCGGGAGCACTGTCCTCTGTGCACCACTGAGGCCCCCAGGTAGGGGCCACCTCAGCTCAACAGCAACGCCGTAGAACACCGCCGAGGACAGGGCAATTCCATGCAGCCAGACGATGCCATTCATCCCCCCTGGCCCCCGAATCCTAGGGGTACACCCTGTGTAGAGCCAGCACCCCCCTGACCTCAGGCGGACCTTGCTCAAAGCGGCAGTTTTTCAAATTGTGGGATCATGTATAATGGAGAAAATTTGGGAAACAAGCACATGGCCAAACAAGCTGTGATGAACTATCAAACGTGATATTTTACAGCCGTGTGAAGCGATGTTTAACTTTGAATGACATGGGAAGGTGCTCGCAATAGAACGCGGAGTCACACGGGTGCACCGAGAAGGCTGCAAAGGAACGTGTGTGTGTCAACGGCTGTTCTCGCTGAGGCTAGGAGATGCCAGTCAATTCTCATTTTCTTCTCCAGGCTTGTCTTTCTTTTTTTCCTGCAGTGATCATGCAGAATTTTTATAACCAAAAAATATATTAAGACATTATTTCCTTATAAGAAGGCAATAAAATAGAAGTGTTCCTGACTCGTCCCTTGCCTAGGGCTCCTGGCTTCCTTCTCGAGCCCGTTTCAGTGCCGTCTCACGAGAGTGACCACTACTGAGGTCACACCTGCTTCAGAGGTCACACCTGCCTCCCAACAGAAGAGAAAGCCCGACACTGCACCGTCATACTTGCTCCCCACCCCACCCCCATCCCATGACCAGTTTGGCAAACCTCCCAGAGTCTGTTTCCACTAAATTCGGCCACATCGAGGAGCACTATCACGAGGAAGTTACACATTTAAGGAGGTAAATAAGTTAGTCAACAACAACCCATTGCATTGGCATTGTAAATTCACAAGTCCGCGTATGAGCACATTAGCGCAGGCCCCCAGAAAGCAGCTGGCACATCGAGGAATGCCACCTTGCAGGCCTAAACCCTGAGCAAGCCTCTCCCCAGACCTTATTTTCACAGGCAATTTTCCACTGTAATCCATTCAAGATCATGTTCAACAAGCATTTATTGAGCCTGTATTGTGTGCCAGGGCCTGGGGCTGAAAAGGGATAATCCCATTCCCTATAATGACAGACACGGTGCACACTAAATGAACGTGTAAAAATAAAAACAGCAAACCAGAAAATAGGCTTACCTGAGTCTGTCCAACTATCTAGAAACAAAGGGAAGACTGAAACTTGAATCTCCACGTTATCTGACAGCCGAAACTTCATATAAAGCGCTCAACGCATTGAATCTCACAGATCCTGCCGCCCCGGCTCATGACCCTCCTTGGCCTTCCGCACTGCCATTAGGGGTAGTCCTCCTCCCTGGCTCCCTCTTTCTTCTAGCTGATTCCACGCACCCAAGCTCAGCAGACCCAGCTGAGCACAGCTGAGGGTCAACTTGGGCTCTGTGTCGGGTCCTGAGTCCATTATGGGCTCCAGGGTTCACAAAGTGAGGGACCTTGGGAGACGTCATTAACCTCCCTGAGCGTTACTTTTCTCATCTTTAAAATACGTGTCAGTAGTGAGAAACTGGAATAAAAGTAAAGATAGTCCCTACACCTTTGGAGGTATTAGGAAGATTAATTCAGTAATGCATGCGATTCACTTCATGTCATTGCTGGCCACACCGATGAGCCCAGGAAGGCTAGCTGGCCATCATAATGCTGCAACCTACCTGAAGGTTTTAACCTTTTCATTTAGGGGCTGTTTATTTCTAGAATCAAATACCTGGGTGGGGTTTTGAAAAGCTCAGTTGAGATCTGTTATCTCACCCATCAGCTGGGGGGAAGCGCCGAGGAGGAAGAAATAGCAGAACCACCAGATGTGGGTACTACTGGCTAAAACGAACAAGCAGCAGTAGCCAGGGATTTTCTTTTTCATTCTATCTTTAAATTTAAATTAGAATTTTAAACACAGTTAGGTTGTTTGTTGTAGTTAAAGTCCTTTTGGCCCAATCAGCAGGGGCCCATTGTCTACAGCTCCGGCTGTGAACAGAGGCCTGGCATCTTCCACCCATCCAGGGTGTGTGTGGAAGGCGTCCACCTGGCCAGGGCTGGGGCTGCACGCCCTTCAGGGCTCTCAGGAAGCACCTGTCTGTTTTTCTCCATTTATTCACTCAACAAACACTATTACTGAGGGCCCACTATGCACTACATCTTGCCTTCATTTTCTACCCGGCCAGCGACTTACTGCACCTGACAGGCTTTTAGATCATTCACACTGTTGCTGAATAAAAACTCATTTTCCCCAAGAGAGAAGAGAGAAACAAGAAAAGATACAGAATACCCTTTGCTACAGTAACCTCCGGTGCATATATTGATTCACAGCTTGCAAAGTCCTTTTACACCCATTATTTCATTCTGTCTGCTTTCCTGGCTTCCCCTCCAGCTGCCAAAGGGAGCAGCCTAGAATAGATGCAGCCCTCACTACCGCCGTCATGATTACTCACAGCAAGCGAATAGCGATGACCCGTTCTCTTCATTAAGTTGATAACATCGTAGCGGAACCAGTGAGGAAAATGTCAGGGGCTGGAACCAGCTCTCTTTGGCTTGGTTGCTGGAGAAAGAATACAGCTGATAGCTGGAGGCTTTGCCCAGAGTCTGAACACCTGTCCCGAGTCTGGCCGGCAGCAAAGCTTTGGGCCTGGGGCAGGCCCGTTAGATTCCAGGTCTATAGAACTATTTAACGCTGAGCTCTACCTGGTGGAGGGTGGGGGTGGTAGGAAATGCTGCCCAGGAAATGTTACATTCTGTCTCTTGGACTTGATCCCTACTCTGATGTGGCCAGCTGTGAGGACCTAGGATAGCAGAGGCAAAGGGCATAAGTCAGAAGCAGAGAAAAAGAAGCAAGCAGAGCTTATGTTTTTAGGGGGCCTAAGAAGAGAAAGCACCTGTCTCAGCTACAACCTCCGTGTGGGCTAACTGTGCAATGGCCCATATTTTGAGGGACTTGGGAGGAGGCAGAGAGAGGGAGGGTTTGTCCTGCCAGCCCACTGCACGACCTAGTTGGAGAAAGGAAGTAGCCTACTGTTTTGATTAAACTCGGAACTGTTTATGATTACATGGGACTGGACATTCTAATTTTTGAATTGAGACTGTGTGTGCCTTCAAGTGACAACAGGACTTTTTATTATTCGAGGGCCAGCAGATAATTCATGGGGCATCCCAAATTTTTATCCAGGCAAAGAACTTCCACCACTGAGTACATTTTAAAAGGACAGTGGAATGCAAATATACAAATATGAAGACGCTTCCTGATTATACCATAGGAGAACTTCGTCAATGCTCACTTATGATTACAGAGTTGACCTTCGGGCTTGGAGGAGAGTTTCTCTTCTTATTATTTGGGTCCGTACATGTTGAGAGAATGGGAATGGGTGGAAGGTAGGGCCTCTTGGAGGTAAGAGGGAGGTTCCATTTTTGTTCTCGAATCCTGCAGAAATGTCTAGTTGTGCCTCACTTTTTAAAAATACCACATATTGGGGAACCTACCTCTTAGGAGCATTGTAGGCTTTATTCAGAACCTTTTAAATTATTCCCATTCAGTAGAGAAGCTCAAATCATGGGCGACCATCTAAGGAAGCCACTATGGGGAAAGGAAGTAAAAGCAACCCTGGCTGGGTCCAGGTGTCGGTCCTCAAATGTGGGCACTACAGGGGGCTGGGCTGGGGGTGTGGCGGGTTGGTTTGGCCTGACACAATGGGAGAGAGGGCGGTTCCGTGGCGTAATCAGGGCCAATCACCAGGCTGATTCTGCATCCAGCCCAAGTCCCCGAAGCCCAGCAAACCAGACATTTCACAGGCCGCCAGGACCTCTCTGCTAGTCCCTCTAGCCAGCCTGCATCCCCCGCTGTCGAAGGAGCATCCAGGTGAGGCCAGCTCGCCTGCACAGGACTCTCGGGTCCTGGGATCCTAGCTCTGCAGCTCAGCAGAGCAACTTCCTATAACAGCTCCCCTGTCCACAGCTGTATAAACAGAAACATCAAGTCTCACCCAGAGACAGAGTCTAGGTTGTTGATTCAGATTCCTGTCCACACCTCTGTTCTCCAAGCACAGCCAAAGGCAAGCTGGACAGACCTCATCAGCAGCAGGTCAGATGCTTTCTAGTGAAAGCGCTGGCCCCAACCGGCTTGAATGCTGCTATTGGGTTTGCCCACAGGGACCACAAGACCTGGAACTGGGCTCCCAGTGGGAATCTGAGGGAAGGAAAATAGAGATTTCTAGAGCGTCCTGTGCCTTGCAGCAGGGGTGGCAGGTGGAGGGGATGGCACAGTTCCGGGACACCTTGGCATGGAAAGTTGCACTTCAAAGTGGAAACCGTGGTTCAGTCATTTGACACATGGAAGACATAGGACCTAGAATCAATATTCTCTCTCTCTCTCTCTCCATGCAGTGTGCATCGAGGTACATGGTTTTAAAAGTCAGGTGTTACCTAAGGCCTAATAGTAAAACTCATCAGTGCCCTCCCCTTCGTCACCCCCAGGGCTCCTCCTTGGAAGCAAGCCCTCTCAAATGATCCAGCTTTCTCCCCTGCTTTTAACCTCTTCATTTCTAAGTAATAGGCTTATATATTGCTGGACCCTAATTAGTCTATTTCAGACAGCGCCCACTGACTGCCTGCTGTGGGAGGTGAGCATGCTGGGTACCTGCTCTGCCTTCCACCCGCCTTCTACGGCTGCCGCTACTCAATTCTGAGCTACTCAGTTAGCAGTGTTTACCTTGCAGTGACTATGAAATATGATTTCCGCTTGAGCCAAAAAGTCCTTTTGAATCGCTCTTCTTCCCTCCTCCAATCCTTTCTTTTGGCCTGGAGTTAATCATTGCTTTTTTTTTTTTTTTTTAATTTGCCAGATTTTTCTCTATTCCAGTAGTTACTTTTCCCCAAAATAATGCAAAATCAATACTGTTATGTGTATTCGAATACAGAGGTTCCAGTTTTTTACTTCTGCTGGTGGATTTCTCCCAGAATGCTCTGACCCCGGCGCCCGTCTGGAGGCGGAATACTACCCCGAGGCGGCCTTTTGCGTGGAATCATCCGTCATCCGTCTGCTGTCATCCGTCTGCCACGCCACTTTCCTCTCTCTTGATTAATTGTCCTTTTGCTGAAGCATGTCTTCCTAAGGAAAGTACACAGGAGGCAAAATACTTGAGTCTTTGGTTTTTTGAAAATGTCTTTCTCCTATCCTTGCCCTTGATTAATAGTTTGCCTGAGGGTAGAATTGTGGTTGCAAGTCATTGTCCCTCAGACAATTGAAAGCATTTTATCATTATCTTCTGTCTTTCAGTTTTGCTATTAAGAAATTCAATGCTATTCTTGAGACAGGATAGTAAGAAGCTAGGAACATTCCTTGGCAAGTGGAATGAGGAAACTGAGACAGCTGAACAAGCTGGCTGAGCAATTTGCAGCCAGATACAAAAGGTCCGTTCCCTAGAGATGACATCTAGGCCTCAGCTGTATCTCAGCTCCGGGCCCAGAAGAGCAGCAAAACCAGGCGGGTGAAGCCAGGACCAGCTGCAATGACTAAAGACCCCCCTGCCCTACCTCTGACCCATCCACGGAGACCACGACCCTGAAAGAGCACATCTACAGAACTGATAACTATTCTTACTGAGACCTTCCCCTGAGACCTCCCCTGGAATTCTCACCTGCAAGAGAGAGATAAAAGCCTCAAGACAAAGGACCCAGCGCTGTCTCCCTCTGGGGAACATCCCACCCCATTCCTTCCCTTCTTCCCTCCACCACCTTCTTCCCTGACAGACACGTGTCTCCTAAACTCTAAGACAATGGGTAGCAGCAGTTTGTCCCAGGCTAATATCCCCCAAACGCATCCACAAGGCCCTCTTCTCTCTGACTTCTCAGTGTGCCCAGCTCTCCTGTTGCTTCTTCTACGCTAAGCCCTTCCTTGTTTCACTGCCCTCAGCTTCAATAAATGTACCCTCACAGTCACCTGGACTCATGCTGTGAAATCTTTCCTACACAAAGTCGAGAACCCACACTCTACAGCTGGCCCTGGGCAGCCCCACTCGGGCCAGGCCCTTGTCCGGGAACATCCCGATTTCAAATCCTTCATACACAACATACACACACTTACTCACCCACCACCCCTGGAAGTTTTGAGAAGTTTTTCTTTATTCCCGGTAATTCTAAATGATGGTATGATATTTTTTAAAGAAATTCATTATTATGCTACCCCGTGCCCTCTTTCAACTTAATCTCCTGCCCTCCTGTTCTGGAAGATTCCTTTTTCAATGTCATGGCTTTGATCCTTTCTTCTCCACCACCTTCTTGGCCCGCTCTTTCTGCAGCTTCACCCCAGCAGATGTCGAAACTCCCCACACCGCGTCTCTGATCTGTTTCCCTGGCCGTGGCTTTGTCTGCGCTGCCCAGTTTCAATTCTTTGGAATCTTTCCTCAACTTTTTCCTTTGATCTTACCAATGAAGTTTTCATATTCATAGTCTATTTCTTATATCCTAGTTTTAATCTGTATTCTGCCTCCTGCATCATCTGTTTCTTCGGGACTCCTTTTTTCTATTTATTTTCTTTTATCTCCCTGATACTGAAGGTGGCCCTCAATATTGGTTCATATTAAAAATTCAGACAACAAAAAGCTGAGTGGGAGCTGTGTGCTTGTGGAAGAGCTCAAGCAGTAGGTCTCTCCACAGGGTGGTTAATGATAAGCCATGTTTTTCAGTGGCAGGGACTCCAAAATGTAAGCAGCCATCTCTCTAGAGAGAAGTTTTTCCTCTGTGCTCCTACCTAGACAGGGCGGGGGGATCAGAGTGCAGCTCTGGCTGCCAGCCTTCAGGAAGCACCCAAGTGAGGTTCCACCTTTAATCTTCTTCCCCCACACTGCCCTGCCATGCCCCCTTTCCAAGGTGGACACAGGGGCACCATGCTGCCGATGTGAGAGGAAGTGTGAGGATTTGACTGCGTTGCACACAAACCTCATTGAACCCCATACCTCAACCTTGTTTTCTGTGGGGCTTTCTAGTTTCGCAGTCCTGAGACATTTTTAGGACTTGAACAGATCGTTTCATTTTACATGTATAAATGATTTTATAAATATGTTAATTTCTTAAGCACTTCCACAGACACGTCAGCTAAAGCTCCTTCTATTCCACTAAGTCAGTAACTGCCTTATTTCTTATCCTAAAAAAATTGGTTGGAACTTCTTATTGGCTATTGTAGATTTTTCCAGACTCTTTTCTTCTTACAGGCTGTACTTCTTTCTTTTAGAGTTTGGGATGGTGAGAAAATTGGCTCTGTGGGCAGGCTGCCTGTTTTCTGGCTCTGTCCTGAGAATCAGCCAAGGCTCTGCAATTTGTCAACAGTGGGGTCTTGGAAAAGTTTTCTGCAACACGAAGCCTTGGCTGCTTCATCTATAAAACTGTGAGACTGATGCCTGTCTTTCCCAGGTCACAGTCCTCTTCTAGGGGTTAAGTGAAATGATGTACATAAAAGGACTTTGCCATCCTAAAGAATCCACTAAAACAAACTATTAGAACTAATAAGTTCAGCAAGGTTGAAGGATACAAGATTGGTTTACAAAAATCAATTGTGTTTCCATGCATTGGTAACAAACAACCCGAAGATAAAATTAAAAAAACAATTTTTATTTATAATGGCATAAAAAGAAAAGAATTTTTAGGAGTAAATTTAATAAAGAGAAGAGCAAACCATGTGCGCTGAAAACTACAAAACATTGTTGAAAGGAATTATGTAAAGGGAAGGAAGGGCAGCCACGGCCATGGATTGGAAGGGCTGATACTGGTAAGGTGGCGATGCTCCCCAAATTCATCTGTAGGTTCAACCCAACCCCTATCAAAATCCCAACTGGATTTTTGTGGAAATTGACCAGCTGATATTAGAATTTGGATGGAAATGCAAGGGATTCCAAATAGCCAAAAATACTAGTGAAAAAGAATAAAACAGGAGGATTCACACTTTCTGATTTCAAATTTTGCCATGAAGTTATTGTAACCAAGACTGGTACTGACATAATAATAGACATAGACATCGACAGAAGAGAACTGAGGGCCTAGAAATAGGTGGACTTCTATAGTCAATTTGATTTTTGGCAAGTGGGCCAAGACTACTCAATGGAGAAAGGATAAACTTTTCAACAGATAGTGCAGGGAGAGCTGTCCATCCACATGCAAAGGAATAAAATCGTGCCTCTTCTTACACATTACACATAAACTAACTGAAAGCAGATGATAGACCTAACAGTAAGAGCTAAAACCATAAAATTCTTAGAGGAAGATATGCAAATAAATCTTTGTGACTTTGGATAAGGCAACAGTCTCTTAGGATTGACACCAAAAGCACAAGCGAGAAAAGAAAATAATAGGTAAATTGGACTCCAAGAAGATTAAGCACACTGGTGCGCCACAAGAATTTTTAAAACACACACCACCTGACTATTTAATAGGGGCACTGACCTCTTTTCCCTTAGACTGTCAAATAAAAAAGTGACAACAGCCAACACAACAATAGCTGCCCAGTGTGAATGAATCAAAATTATACCTATTTTTTTGTCAAACTGGCAAGAAATATATTTTTGGTGTGCTGCAAAATGTTAGTAATTAGTTTACGTGTGCTGTGAGATGAAACGCATTGCAAATCGCAGCTGTAAGGGATGTGCACCCAGAATATATAAAAACTCGTATAACTTGGTAATGAAAAGAGAACACCATAAGAAGGGAGCAAAGGCCGTGAATAAACAGTACTCCGAAAAGGATATGCAAATAGTCGATAAACATATAAGAAGATACTTAATGCCTTCAGTCATTATGAAAATGCCAATCCAAGAAGCACACCGCAATGGCACCCCCCACCCGCAACAGCAAGTGCTGGGGAGGGTGTGGGGATGGGAGTGCTGCCCCTCGCTGGTGGGAGGCACAACGGTGCAGCCACTCTGACCGACAGTCCGGCTGTTTCTCAAAATGGTAACATACCATACGGTCCAGCAATTCTACTCCTGCGTATAGACCCAAGGGAAATGAAACTGCATGGCCACAAAAGAGCTTGTACACTGCTGTGTGCAGCAACCTGACTCAGAACAGCCAAAAAGTCGGGACGAGTCCACTGCTCATCGACAGATGACTGGACAAATAAAACATGGTACATTCCTAGCATGGAATACTCTTCAGCAATACAAGGAATAAAGGACCAATACATGCTACAACATGGAGAACCTCGAAAACATTATGTACTTCAGTGAAAAAAGCCAGTCACAAAAGACCCTCTATTGTGTGATTCCATGTATACGCAATGTCCGAAGCACCCTATGTTGTGTGATTCCATGTATATGCAATGTCCAAAGCAGGCAAATCTACGGAGACAGACAGCAGATCGGTGGCCAGCTAAGTCTGGGGATGAGGGTTCAGGTGGGTAACGGGAAGCAACTGCTTACAGACACAGCGTTTCTTTTTAGAGTGGAAAACTTGTAAAATTAGATTGTGATGGTCATCTCACCACTCTATTTATGAAAACCATGTAATTATACACGTTATGGGTGAGGTGTATGGTTATGTAAATTCTACAGCAACAAGCTTCTTAAAAAGTAGTTTGCCAACTATGCAATTGAATGAAAACCAAATGAAATGAAAACAAAGCTAATTTTTTTAAAACTTACTATTATTGGTAGAAAAACAACAAATATTAGGACCTTTTAGTCACTACTCTTACTTATTTTTTGGCAATTATTTTTCAGCTGCTCTATAGGTTGCTGTTCAGAAATACAATTTCAAAAATGAAATCGAGTGCTCCTGAGGAAGCTGCAGAAATGCAGGGAGGCTGCAATTTGGAGGGTCACCTGCACATGTGATCCCCACACGAGCTCCTGTTTGAACCAAATTTGACATCTTTAGTGGCCCAAGAGAACTCTCAACTGAGTGGAATAGTGTTGCTTCACATCTCAGAAATCAAAGGCTCAGGTTCCAATAAAAATGCTGTTCATGAAGCCACTTAACATTAAACTTTCAGCTCAATTTCCTGAAGCACCATCAGAACCACAAGATGGAAAAAGTAATCATTCTTCTAGTGTCGCTGCAATAACTGGCTGGAAGCGCCTGCTGTTTCTGAATTCACCATGTGAGCCCGAAAGTGTCTTGCAATAAGCGTCCCTACTTGATTAAAATTTGATTATAAGCTGGGAGCCGGCTGGGCCGCGCCAAGGAGTGGGCCGCCCTGTGCCCTGGGCACAGCCTGTGCTGCAATCTTTTCAGCTGCGATCTTTTTGGAAAAGCAGGCAAACAAAACCAGAAGAAGGTCCCTTTCTTCAAGGGCATTCCAAGATAACCTCAGGGTGTTTGGTATTCATTCTTCCAGTTAGGTGGATGTATGTAGGCATGAAAGGTATATTATTTTACAAAAATAAAATAATACCATAAATACAGCCTCATGACTGGTATTCACTTAGCAATATGTTATAAAAACCCTTTGATATCAGTTAATATGTATTTGGTGCTTGCAATGTATAATGATTCCTTGTTTTACCAATCGCCTCTCGTTGAATATTTAAGATCTCAGTTGGGTTTGTTTGTTTACCATAACAAACAAGTCTTCAGTGATGCACCCCAAAATCTTGTGCTGGAATCAGACATAGAAACCTGGGCTACTGATTGGTCAGGAATCTGGGTCTGAGGTCTGATAAACAGGTGTTGATAACATTCATTGAGAGCCGAGTATATTTCAAACACTTTCTAAAAGACAACATCCCAACTCCTCACTTCATAGAAGAGGAAACTGAGGCCCAGAGTAAACAGCCAAGTTCATCTTTTCATCTACACTAGATCTCGGAGAGAGAGTGAAGGTGTAAGAGCCTCAGGCAGGCAGGGAAGGGAGAAGACCCAAGATCCCTTTGTAGCTGTGACCCTGAAGTCACCCTGCGACTGGCCTGAGAACGCTTGGCCGCCAGCACCCCTGAGACCTTCAGCCCCACCCCCCGAGACCCCAGGATGGGCCCCCACAAAGTGTTCACATGCCCATGTGTTTTGGTAAATTTTCCAAATTAAGATAATTTTTGCTTCTTTTCTTAAGGAAGATCCCCATAATTGTTTTCTGCTTCAAGCCCCCACAAACTTCACAGAGGTGCCAGAATAGAAATTCTCGATCCAACAGTGGGCGGGGCCAGGAGGCCCTTGGGAGCTGGGTGGGCTACAGGAGGGGCCCTGGGTTCAAATCCTGCCCATCCACATCGCAGGCTGAGACTCCTTGCTCTTCACGCATCCACAAGGGGCACTGCTCAGACTTAGGTTCTGGTACCACTTAGGTTCTGGTTCCCACTGCACTTCATACCCGGCCGTGAGCACAGACACCTTGTGCCTTTGGAAAGGGCCCGGACTGCCACTGCATCCCATTTCCCAAGGGTGCAGGCTCCTGCTCCTGAATTCAATAGTGAATTATGACAGAGAAAAAGGTTAAACAAAAAAAGTTTTTAATGTCACCACATTACCAAAACTCCCAGCTCCTGGCTGGTAGGTGCTGCTTGCAGGTAAAGTCAGTCAGCGGACCGGCCCCGGAGGGCTCTTCCCTCGAGACAGCAGACATTTCGGGGACACAGACATTTCGATGATGCTCCTTAATTAGCCTTGAAAAAGTTGCCCTTTTCGCTTCCTGTAACGGAGATTATCATAGATTGCTCAAGAAAAGATTTAGCTGAAGATTTCTGAATTCAAATGAAAGAAGTTGCAGTTGACCCATTTGAAAATGTAGAGATTCTATTTTGTAACCAACATGCATTCCCTGTATTTTAAGCATATGCCTCTCACCTAGGAGTCTACCTACTTCTGACGTAGTTACACCTCCTCACCCTACTTCCGCCCGTACTCCTGTTTGGCCGAGCAGTGAAGTCGGGGGTTCGATGGCCCTTTGACCTGCAGTTTGCAGCAGGTCTCGGCTGGCCGGCCGAGCTTCTCCAGGGTCACGGAGGCAGAGAGCTCTGCCCCACTCCACGGGACGCCCCTTGTGAAAGAGGGGGAAGCAGTCAGCAGCTGTAGGGAGGCTGTTACCTAATGCAGCCCAAGGACAATCCCTTCAGGTGTATGCAGGTAAGAAAAAGGCCCGCTTTGTCATTGCTGTCCTCTCATGGGACCTGGTGGCTGGACATTAGCCAGGCAACTGTACACTGTGAAGGTGCCGCCAGGGTGGGTAGGGGCCCAAACTGGACCCCAGGGGGCAGTGGCGGGGCTCCTGCTCCAGAGGCAGAACCATGGGGCAGGCAGCCATGCATGGAGCCAATGGTGGTGCCAGAGGGGCAGTGCGGAGTAATGTAATGTACGGCCACGGGCGAGAGAGGAGCCAGGGGTTCCAGGGTCATGTTGCTCTGGTTGCTCACCCAGCAGGGCCAGCACAGGAGGGAACCCAGGCTCAAGGTCACACAGCGGGGAAGCTGCAGCTGAGGTTCAAACCAGGTTTCCAGGTCTCCAAAGCCAAATGGTGCCACCGCCTCCTTCAGCAACACGAGGGTTTATTCCCTGATCAAGGCCACAAGCCAAATATGCGTAATGTGATGAGAAAACAGGGAGGTTTGCAGATGATGGGGTCAAAGGGAGGGAGAGCTGGGGGCGTTGAAGGAGTTGATGAAGGTGGTTTGGAGTGAGCTGGAAAGAGCCTTCTTTCCCTGATAAGAGCTCTGGCCACCCTCAGGGGGCAGATGCGGGAGCTCAGATCCCAAGAGCTCCTGCTCAGGGAAAGGAGTCGGGCAAAGACTGTACAGTTGTTTCCTGGGGCCGCGGTACCAACTGCCACACAAGGGGAAAAGGGGGCGGGGCTTCAACAAGGAGCAGTTATGGTCTCACAGTCCTGGAGGCCTGAAGTCCAAGATTAAGGTGTCATCGGAGTTGGTTCCTTTTGAGCCTCTCCCCTTGTCCGGCAGATAACTGTCTTCTCCCCGTGTCCTCACATGTCCTCCCACTGCGTGTGTCCTAATCTCCTCTTCTTAGAAGGACCCCAGGCAGCTGGAATAGCCCTGATGACCTCATTTTCATTGTGTCGCCTCTTCAAAGACCCTACCTCCAAACATAGCTACATTCCGAGGTACTGAGCATTGGACCTGCAGCCTATGATTTGTGGGGACACCACTCAGCCATCATTTAGTGGCTGAGGAGTTGTAGTGGTCACACTGGGGGGAGGGGCACCAGGGGCTGCTGCTCTTCCATTAACCCTTTCCCTACCAGGGTTCCCATGGGCATACTGAGCCCCCTGTCTGCAAACACGGAGGCAGTGGTGGCCCAAGCCCCAGGCCTCACCCGGGCCCTGGCTCGTCCCAGCTCAGCTTTCACAAGCTCCACGCTGCTGGCAGAAGAGACACACAGGGTAGCCTTGAGTACATGGGTGTGGAGCCTTCTAGATGGGCACGCGGCAGGCTGCGCCTTCTGGGAGACCCGGGTTTTCCCAGGGGCAGGGTTGGGTAGGAGGAGGCTGAGGCAGGCCGACATCCATCATGTGAGGTGCCCTCACCCCTCTTCTCTCACTTGATCCCCAGCACAGCCTGGGGAGTTAGTTAGGTCTGACAGACCAGCAAGAAGAGCCCAGCAGGGGACGTCGCCCCGGTCACAGAGCTCAAGTGCAGCAGAACCGCAAGTGCAGCAGAGCTAAACAATTCAGGTTTAAGCAGCCCAAGCACAAAGTCACGTGTGTCCATTCTGTCAGCACTAACTAGAGCAAATCCTGAACGAGTAGTGTGGGATCTGACTTTTGGAACTTTCTCTCTTCTCCAAACACGCAGCGCCCCGAGCTGTTTGCCTTGCCCAGCACCCCACACGTGTGCCCCCACATTCCGACTTGGCACGGGTGGCACCTCTTGGTGAGGCTGCCCACGCTCTCAAGTTTCCCCTTTCCTCCTACAGCAGCTTGTTCAACGCCCTGCATGGCACTGGTCACTGGTTCGTGAAACCCTCGCCACCGGCTGTTGGTTGCTGGGAGCTGGTACGGGGTTTTGCGTGTCTCTCTGGCATCAGAGGGTAGCCCAGTGCCTGGCACAGAGCAGGAGCTCAGAGAGAGAGAGTGGACCTGGGTTGCGGACCCCCGGCCTACTCTGACCCATAGCCTTCTGTGTCAACTGGGCCCCCCGCTGGGCCTTTCTGAAGAATTCCGAGCAGCGCCCCCAGATCCACTCCCTGCCCACAGCCCCACACTGCCTCTTCCTTCTACCCACACATTCCTCGTCTTCTCAGTCCCACCTTCCTGGCGACACTGTTCCTGCCGCCCTGGCCCATCGCCTTCTACCTCACCAGGCCTGGGCGTGCTGGTGGGCTGTGAGAAACCATGATTCTAGGCTTATTCACGCCACGATTTCAGGTCCCCAAAGGAAACCTCCTTTCACAAATTAACGTTCCACAGCAGCCACCCTGTTAGGGAAAGAATGAGGTGGTTTCCCCCGCTGTGAGATGCCCAGCACAAAAACGGCAGGCCTCCCACCAGCAAGCCCCGGGAGAGTTCCAGGGCAAGGGTTCATTCTACACTGTTAGGACAGAGCGGCAGGTCACGCAGCATACACGGCGTGGTCTCACCTCTGTACATGCACACACATGTGCGCACACGTGCAAGCATGCACTCACACATGCATGTGCGCACTCATACATGCAAGCACACATATACATACAAGGGTGGCTGGAAAGCAACTACTCCAAAGTGTCATCACAGTTATTTCTCAGTGGAGGGATTTCAGCTCATATTAGCTTTTTAAAACCGGACCTGTTTAAGGGGAGAGCTCTGCTAAGTGTCTTGTCACAATAACATTTTTTAAAAAACTTATCTGTGCTCTCTAAACTTTCTGTGGAGGATACATATTGTGGAATAAGATATAAAACAATATACAGTTGCTTTTTAAATCCCAAAATAAAGATATTTTAATGTATACCTTTTATAGATATTAAAACTTAACAGGTGTTAAATGAGAGTTAAAGTCACCTTAGAATCTGAACAAGCTGTCCAAAAGTTACATTCCCAGGACTGGCCTTGAGAAGTAGAGAGGTTAAAGGTTATATGAGTCTCATTTTCTTCACCGTTTTCCCACATTTCGCTGGCTGCACAGTGGGGAAGCAGGAAGGAAGGGTGTCTCTACGTGACCAGGCCCCTCCCACCGCCCCTCTCTGGGGTGCATCTGCCTCTGGGACTTACACCGACCAGCCCTGGGGCCTCCGTGGGGCAGCGTCCCCGCCGTGGAGCAGCGTCCCCGCTGTGGGCTCCTTGAAGAGCACCATTAGGTGTCCACCGGATGGTGGAGACCCCCGGAGAGCCCACTGCTGGCCCTCTGTCTCCCGTCCTCCTTGGTGGGGACCCATGATCCAGCCAACAGCCCCCTAGAATAGAGTGTAACAAGATCGCCCAAGCCCTACCACATTGTACAGTTTCCCCTCAGCCCAGCGGAGATGGATCCTGAACCCCAAACTCTGACTAGCCGGCTGCCCCATGACCCTGCGCCCTCTCTCTACTAATTTCTCTCCAACCCTCTTCTCCCCTGTTTGGGGGACACAGGAGCAGAGTCCAGCTAGCAACGGGACTCTGTACCTGGGGAAGGTGCCTGCAGCCCTGAGCTTGGGGAAGGGGACGCTGCCCAGCCCTGCCCCCTGGGACACTGTATGTTTTCTTCACTGGGGAGCCCCTAGACTAGCTGCCCTGGGCCTGCCCACCTTACGGACCACCCAGCCATCCTCCCTTCTGGCAGGAAGCTCCAATCTTGAGAAGTACCATATTTTGCCCTGTATAACATGCAAATTTTTTGCCCAAATTTTTGCAGGAAAAATAAGGATGTGCAGTATACATGGGTAGTACCTGAAATACTTTGTATCTGTTCTTGTATTTTATAATTATTCGTTACATAAAATTCCTTGTACCATAATATGTTCAAAAATAAAAGCTAAAATTCCTTTATAATACAAAAACAAGTATCTAAATATAAATAAATAAGTGAATTAAACATTAAAATAAAGCTTTTTTTTTTCTTGAAAGTTTGGGCCAAAAACCTGGGGTGCGCACTTATACATGGCAAAATACAGTAATTGTCTCAGAGGCCTCTCATTGGCTCAGTGGAAAGAAGGGAATCATCTCTGGACTGAAAGGGGGAGCAGGGGGCCTGTCCCTGGGTGCTCCTTTCTCTGTCTTCTCCCACAGCCTGAAGGGAGACAGAAGGTGGGGTGAGGGCCAGCCAGTCCCACCGCAGGCCCGGGGTGCTGGCTGTCCCTGGCAGCTCTCGGGAGCACAGGGAACACATGACTGCTTGTCTCCAGCTCTAGAGATTTTACCCCAGTTCCAGGGCAAGAGAAAAGGGTCCACCAGCATCCCCAGAGGGGGAGCCGCAGCTCTCTGAGCAGAGAAGCGTGGTGGGGGTCCCGGGAGAACAGAGGGGAGCGTGAGGCCCCGAGGGCCCTGCCAGAGCAAGGGATGGGGTGGTCAGTGCCAGAGGAGAGTGAAACGCAATCCCTTGTTTGGTCTACGGGTCACACAATGGCTCTCTGTGGGAGTCCCTGTTGTCCTTCTGTGTCTCTGGTACAGGAACTGGCCCATCTCCCAGAGGAGCCACAGACATTGGGAGGACAGTCCCTTCACGGATGAGGACAGTGCTGCTGAGGACCTGATCTCCGAGCCAAGGGTCCACCCTCAGCAAGACTAGCAAATACACGGTTCCAGAGTCAGCAGACATCTCAGGCCTACTGACTGCTCGCTCCCCTCCCCGCATGGATAAGACTACTGCCCAGAAAGTGGCAAATTGCTTTGAAAGTACGGGGTGTATATTAATACCTCTGCACAGCTCTCTGGAGCTATAGAAATGCTAAGGAGAACAGAAATTGCTCTCGAGGATCCTCTCACCTGAATGATCTCCCGGACATAACTGCTGTTGGTAAGTCATCCACACAACCTTTCAAATACAGCAGCCGACAAAATGTATTGAACCAAAGGTTAAACTCCAATTGACTTTTTTCTCCAGCTTTTTCCTGCTCTGGATTCTCTTTCTGACAGTGACTGTAGGATCACTTTGGTATAGTGTTTGCTATTGTTGTCGACACTGGCATTTCCCCCCAGGGAATACATCTACACTGGATTTTACACGCATTACTTGGAACACCAGGGAAGGTGAATAAAATACAACCCTCGCCTACGCACATCGCCTCTCAGAATACATTGTGGGCCATGAAATGTTTCCGTTAGTTTTCCAGTGATCCACAGCATTTGGACATGTTAGGATCTTATTTTCCCAGACCTCCCCCAGGCTTCGATTGTATATCGACTGTCATGCTTTGTGTTCAACATGGCTGCACGCAGCTGGCTCGGAGGAGTCTATATCTGGCTCGCTGTCTTCCCCCACCTCACCTTCCTCTGGCAGCTTGTGTCCTCTTTGCATGACCTCTCAGCCTGGCGCTCCTCCTAGCAAATCTCTGCCTCTCTCCTTGTGGTTTTCACTGCTGCTGCACCCAACCCCTCACCTCCTCCATTCCCGCACAGTCACGCGTTGTAAGTCCCTCGTGACCATGACCCCAAAGCATGTCTTCTTTCTTCTTCTTTCTGTTCCTCATTCTCAGTCTTCAATCTTTAGCTCTTACAATCATATCAGAGTCTCTGTGGCCAAAAATAGTTTGCTTCCTTATCTTCTCTTTTTTTTCTTCATTTAGCTCTCTCTCCTTAAGTTCTGTCCTGAATGGTAATATCTCTAAACTTCATAAGCTTAAAAGAAGGAAATTTGAAATCCCTTGGTTCGTCTTGCTTATGATTTTGTGCCTCCAGAAATTGAAGATGTATATACTTAAAAGAAATGGCGTGAGGCTGGCAAACAAGAAAAATTGGGTTGATGAGTGGGAGTGGTAAGAACCTTAAAAGAATATGACTGTCTACTCTTTGGTCAAAATAATTATTTATTGTTTTTATAAAATAAGCATCGGATCATTATTAAACATGGAAGCAGTAAAACAAAGTGGAAAGGAGAAAAATGATGAATTACTCAAAATCGTGATATCCAGTAATAATCAGTGTTAATATCTGCTGGCATCCTCCAGAACGCCTCCCTTTGCCAACGACAAAAAGACAGTTTGATGGGTGGATAAATAGAGAGGTTGACAGATGGTTCAAAAATCCTGCTCCCAAGACGTTTGTGCCTTAAATATCCTATCACATTTAAGGAAAAAAATAAAAGACTATAGTTGTCCTCCTTTATCCATGCTTTCACTCCCCACAGTTCCAGTTACCCAAGGCCAGCCAGGGTCTGCAAGTATTAAATAGAAAATCCCAGAAGTAAACAATTCATAAGCGTTAAATTGCATGTTGTTCGGAGTCAGGTGATAGAATCGCCTGTTCCGTCCGCCCTGCCCTGGACACGAGCCGTCCCTCTGTCCAGCGTGCCCACAATGCAGACGCTCTCCCACCATCCATCACCAATCTGCCGGCTAGTTATCAGAGCCCCTGTCTCAGGACCACAGTGCCTGCATTCAAGTCACCCTCATTGTACTTAAGAATGGCATATTTATATCACATTTCTTATAGCCTCTTGTCATCATTGCCCTATCTGACTTTTATTTATTATTGCTAGTCTCTTACTGTGCCTAATTTATAAATCACACTTCATTCATAGGTATGTATATATAGAAGAAAACATTACATGTGGGGTTTGGTGCTAGCCAGGGTCTCAAGGTTGGGGGTCTTGGAACATATCCCCCATGGATAAGGGGGGCTATTGTACAAAACCATTAAAAAGTTGGAGTCACTTTGTCAAACCACAGGCTCCAGTTTCGGACAACACTGATCACCTGCCATGAGCGAGGAGACGCCTGGCGTTCTCAGCCTTCCTGCGGTAGCGCCTTGGCCCACCTCCCAATATTTGCCCCGTGCACCGTTATCACTTTTCGAGGGCCCGTGCCGTTGCATTTAGAGGGATCTGCGGTGCAGCCTGACTCCCCCTGTGGCTTAATCTTAGTTCGACAGTTAAAGGAATTCAATGTGCAGCTTTTTCATTTCTAAATTCTCCCTTTTGAGTCATCTCTCAAGTAGCTGGATTTTTATTGCTGGGAAGTTTTTATCGAGGAGCTTAGGAGAGTCACACACTCTGAATGTTCTGTCTTTGCCAGTGTCTACCTGCTGTCTTTACCGTTAAAGAACAAGTGGGACAAGATGCTTGAGTGACTCTTTTCTCTGGCACGCTGCGGGTTGTGCTTCGTGTCTTCTCTCTGCTCTTCTTTTAGAAATGAGTTTATATCCGCTAAGTTCATCTGCAGTCTGAAGCACTAATGGCTAATAAGCTTCTGGCTTAAGGATTGTATTTTCTTCCAGACTGGATTCTTCTTCTGTATTTTTCATGCAATATAATGGTCTTCTTTTTTGCTCATGGTGGGTAGGTGGGGCTGGCAAGTTTGCATGGTTACAAAACCATTTCTTTTCATCCTGCTCGTATTTAACATGGGCAGTTCTGTCCAAACCTTCTATTTTTTGATACCGTGAGAGTAAATTTTCCTTGGCACACATGTCACTTTATCTAGAATGGGTTTGTTCCTCTTTCCCCTCAGCGTTAGGATCCTTGGATTGGGTGTTGCTTTCTACCGTCTTTTCTGAAGCTGGAGGGCATGGGAGTGGGGCAAGGGGAAAGCTTGCCCGTGGGGGGGCAGACTCCCTCTCTCTTCTGAGACCTCATGAAATGCTCACTTCCTCAAGCGACCATGCACCCCATTCCTCTAAGTTTCTACTCTTTGGCCTCCTCCTCGGCCCAGATGCCTGGAAAATTTTGGAGCAGGCTAACCATGTGACTTTATACTTGTTACATGAGAAAAACATTAGGCCCTTCAGACATGGACCCTAGACCTTTTCAGTCTTATTGTCACACTTTCATCAAACATTTGTTAGACGTGTACTCTGTAAAAACACTCCAGCAGGCATAACAGACGATCCTCAGCTTCTCCATTGTCTTCAACCCCAACCTCGCCTCCTTTTTGCTCTACCTTCCTATCCTGTGAGCGTTGACTAACCTGCAAAGTTAGTTGCAGTACGTTGAACAGGTTTGCACAAACAGTTCTTGAAAGGACTGTTCTAACAGGTAGCAGGATGAGCCTACATCCACAACTCTGAACAAAGTTGCACAAAAATCAGGACAACCACCAACTGCAAGCTTCACAGTAGTTAAAGACAACATTTGCACCTGACCCAAATCACCAGGTCACATGTTCCTGCCCTCCTTGCACCCCACAGAACTCCAGCCTGCTTTGACTGGGGATTTGCTTGGTCTTCAGGTACTCCCTGACATGTAAACAGAATGAAGCCTTAACCTCTGAGTTCCTTCCATTATTTTCTTTGGACAACCCATGGGAGTCCTAATGGCAGACACTGGGCAGGTGGAAGTGGAGAAGACCTCCTCTAGGTAAGGAAGACAAAATCAGTGAATAAACACAACACGGACGTATGGAGATGATTCTTCCCCTTTCTTTAAGAGTTGACATATGAATAAGCCAAACAATTAGGAAAGTGTGATCTCTTCCTAGAAGAATTTCTACAAACGCACAAACCATGCAGGGCAGCGCCCCGAAGACAAGACCTGGGATGCCACTGGGATTGGAGCCAGTGCTGGGTCATCTGTTGTCCACAGCGTCCACAGCAACCACGTGTCCAGGTAAGGTCCCCATGCATACTCTGCAATTTTGTAAGACAATATTTCCTGGCATTGGAACAGGAAATATGGTTCCTACTTCTCTTGTACACAGAATACACCAGGACATTGCTTCTCCTGTGAAGTACTGTTACTTTCAGAGCTGTCTGCTAAAGTGCCCTCAGAAGGGCAGCCCTGTGCTCCTCTGGAAGTGACCCTGGCCACACCTACAGCAGCCTGCCACAGCAGGGTACGCCACTGTGCGTGTCACAGGAGTTACATACAGCACAGAAGAATGAGACAGGGATAAATTCTCCTCAATCCCACACGGAAGCCCAGCAGTTTATTTACGGGTTGACTGACTTGCCTGGATGGATGGCTTTGCCCAGTTTGCTCACTTAATCAGACACTGTGGGGGGTTGTGAAAGGCAGTGCCTGGCTCGTAAGAGAAACACGGTCCAGTTGTGTTTGGGTCGCCGTTCATCTCGGCAGCCAGATGCCCCGAACAGGCTTAGAGCTGCAGTTGCTCTGGGCAAAGGAACAGAATTCGATTTTCCTTGGGAGCAAAAAATAAGCAAAATTTCACCCAAACCAACTCTCAACAAGCTGGTAATCCCAGGTGCTGTAATTGCGGAAAGAGAGGCTTCGCACTCAATGGCGCAACTCATCACTACTCCCGGGGAGAGAGGAGAGCGACTGTTGCTTTCCTCTAGCGGGAATAATGACCTGGGCCCCGTGCCTCTGGCTTCGTGTGCAAAAAAATAAAAACAAAAATAAAAATAAAAAATGGCAGACATCCTAGAAATACCCAGAATAGCGGCACTAACTAATCTGTTAATGCTGGTTATTAGACTGACTGAAAGAAAGAAAACGTAAACCCATGAGTACACCAGATGGTAGTTAGCATTCACTCGGCTTCCTTTCAAAGCTAATCAAGAGCCCATTCTGATGCTTTTCAAAACTGCCATGAATCTCCACTAATGCGGAGCTCCTCCTGAGACAAAATGGGTCCCCAGCCAGAGGAGCCCACTGATAGAAGCTCCCTGCAAATGGCTGCCTACTGTCCTGTCCCTGAGTAACTTCCTGCAAAAAAAAAAATATATATATATATATATATTATTTATAATGACAAATAAGGTGAAAAGGAGGAAAAATAGACATCTCCAGATGGACGCGTGGTGCGGGGAGGCTCAGCACCACCCTCAGATGTCCAGCATTTGTGAGCCTTCCTCCCGTACCCCCTCGGTCTGACCTCCCAAGATTTGTTCTGTGCATTATCGTTACTTTTAGACGGCTCATGGCATCCCTGTTCTGGGGTGCAGTCTCACTCCCCCAGTGGCTTAATTGTCATTCTGCAGTTAAAGGAATTTGCTACTCAGCTACAAAGCTTTTCAGCCTCCAGAAGAGACCCTCAGCTCCTGGATTCATCTTCCCAGGAGTTCCAGGCATTGAGCAGAAACCCATGAACTAACCCAAGTTAAGGGCGCAGGGGTGTTCTTGAGAAGACGAAGGGAGTGCTCGCTGGAATCCTGCTGTGTCAACACCAGACGAGTGTCTACCTCCCCCTCAGCCCTATGACTACAAATAGCAGTATGAGGGCATGAACAGCATCTGGAGGTACGGGGCTCCCCTCTATTGGTGAGAAAGTATTGCCTTCTGTTTTATGACTCAAGACCCAGTGCCTACAGTGGGAGGGCAGTGGGAGATGAGAAGAATGGACACGTTTGGTGTGGAAGGATGAACGTCCCATCTTTGAGTGGAGATTTGTTGCCCAGGGAATCCCTCCTGAAAACCCCTCCAGGAAGCTCGGCACTGTACCAGTGTTCACTGATCTCTTGAGGGAAGTCCCCTTTTATAGGCACCATTCCAAAATGTCTCCTCCTTGACATCTCTGGGTTTTCTTGTCTTCTTAAAGCTCGACTTCTCCCCTGTCAAAAATGATTCATTGTGCACTTAGCTTTGTAGGAGACATCAGACACACACAATGCATCGTCCTTATTTTTGATCTCCTTACAATCTGGTTTGGGAATCAAGAAAATAAGATGAGTTAATATGCGGTTGGATGGTCATGGATGGGGTTCAGATGTAAGTGCTGCTGCAAATCGGAGAAGGGAGAGCGCACCGGCCATCTGGCCGGAGAGAGAGCTGACCACCGCGGCAGTGCCAGGGCTTGAGGGGCCCACCCACTTAGGGGGCACCGTGCCGTGCCGGGACTCTGCAGGTGCAATGGAATGGCTTTCGCACTTAAATCCGCACAGCAGCGTTTGGAAATACAGTGGCACCTCGGTAGCACCGTTAATTCATTCCAAACTTGTGACAAGCGCTGACCCTGATGAGTACTGAACAGTGAAACATGTTCTCTTGCGGGGCAGTGTTGTGACTCATACAAATTCTAGCAAGTGCGACAAAGTCCCTAGCAAGTGCGACAAAGTCCCTAGCAAGTGCAACAAGTCCTAAGCAAGTGCCAAGTGCTGAAACATTTTTTTTCTCGTCATAATGCGACGAGTACAGGGTTTGACAAGTTCTAAAGCTGATGAGTACCAAGGCGTGACTGCAACTATCACTACCCTTGTTTTAAAGATAGGAGTATCGAAGCTCTTAGAGGCTAGCCAGCTTGTCCAAGAAACAGTTTGGTTAGATGAGAGAGAAGGTGGTGATTTCTCGTGGGGGAAGCTTCTGAGCACACAGACACACAGGCACACACGCACATGTACACACACAGACAAACACACACGCACACACTGGAGCATCAAGGGCACTAGCCTAGCAGGCCGGTGCCTGGTTTGCAGCTCAGTGGCACTGGCTTAGGGTGTGGTGTCTTGTGGGAGAGAATCAGAGCCAGAGAACTAATCCCCAGCTGAGGCCACCTGGGGAACGCCGAGGGGCGAAGTGGAAAATGAAGGTCAGTGCGTAAGCCTGACGTGCAAAAAGCGGGAGGGGAGGCAGAAACGAGATACTAGCGAAAGTGGGACCAGGGAAACCAGGCTGAAGGAGGAGTGAGGTCATGAGGGAAAGATCCTACAGCGAAGCTCTTCAAAGAGAGCAAAAGGGGCAGGTACTTACCGTTATGGGTCGCTGGCGTGTAGTCTGTTTGTCTTGGACTTGAAGATGGATAGCTGGAGGGGACCCACCAGAGAGAGAGGCGCAAAGCCGAACCAGGCCTGGCAGGAGACAGAACGGCCTACGGCAATGTGTGTGCCCACCAGACGTGGGGACATCAAGTTGAAGACGAGGCTGGATCAGGAGGAACCTTGAACTTCCAGAGTCTGGATTCAGAGCGCATGGCCATAGGAGGGAAAATATGTTTTTGGTTTCTCAACTTTAAAAACTTCTTCTTGGACTTATGTTTTTGACAAAGTAACCCCCAACTATGAAAACATTGCTAATACTTTCAGAATTAAGTTTGTCTTGCAAGTTGATCAGTGAACATGAAAGACTATTTGTAGGCACCAAACCCCAGCTCTCCTGTCACTTGCATCTCCCAGTATTATAGACAGCTGAGACTTTATATTCAGGGGAGACGTCCACAGCTTATCTGTCACTCTAAAAGTAAATTGCTCTTGAGTGGATAAAACTACTTATGTTTCTGGAGAAGAATTTAAATTGTCCAATTTTCTTCTTGTGCGGTCAAAACCTGCCTGTATCTAATTCCATGATGTGGTCTCGGCTTTAATGGCCATATGCCACAGATTTCCCCAACACTCTGTCCCGTGGTCCACAGAAGTATACTCAGTATAAGAATATAGAAAATATTTAAATGGCAATCCTCCTGCATCCTGGATGACAAATTCCTACAGACCAGAACGGTGTCTCCGCCCCAGCTGGCTGGCACTGCTAACAGCTCAAAGCTATCTTTTCTTTCTTTCTTTTTTTTTTTTGATGAGTCAGAAATCTGCCCTAGGGCCCCTTGTAGAGTGTTCAAGGACACTGAGATTTGTGCCTCTGAGCAGGAGATTTGGGAAGGGCATGCAGTCTTGTAAGAGTTGGCCATGAAGGCTTCCTGGAGGGAGCAATACTGATTTTCTACTTCTTCCCTCAAAAGGGAAATGTGGAATTTTAGGCTTTCTGAATTTAGGGTGCAGCTTCAGCTCGTCATTGAACAAACCAGAAACGAGAGGCTTCCTGAGGTTGCCTCCCCAGGTCTTCCACACTAGTAAAGCCCTCTTTCTTCTTCCCCTCACAGCAGTTCTTAAAACGTGGGCTTTCCATAAACCCCCTATTTTCTCCCCAGTTCCTCGTGTCTTAATTCTATCCCGGCAGACTTTTGGCCATGATTCAACGGAACCCACCCCCACCACACTCACCAGTGACCTGCGGTTGCTACGCCCGTGTGCTGTCTCTCTCTTCCTCCTTCTGCTCCTCCTCCTCCCCTCTCCCCCCCACCCCGGTCTCTCTGCAGCATTTGTCACCATTCCCTGCCTCCTCCTTCCTGTAACTCTCTCCTCTCTTAGCTTCCTGTATCCTCTGTTTCTTCTCCTGGGGCCTTCTCAATCCTACCCACTATGGCTACTGCACTGATCTCCTTCCCTCGCCTGCCCCTGTCATAGAAATACTGCCCCCAAGGCTACCTCTTTGCTCTCTCCTCTTACCTCAGTATCAGTCTTGGGGTGATTGAATTCTTGCCCATGCCTAAAGCTAATTCCTGCCTGAAGGATATCTCCTACATCAATATTATTTACATTATTTGCTCCCTCCAGCCTCTGTAGCTTCGTATTTCCTAAGTGCCTGTCACCAGTCTCAACCTGGATGGGCTTTGGAATCTTCAACTCATGACAGGCAGCTTGATTCTGGTTGCAAGATAGGCTGAGAGCTTATCTTTGCAAGAAAGCAGCAACAGGGGATGATGCTGCAGCCACCATGGAAGGAGAGCTGGAAAAACTGACCAGGCCAGTTTGGCAGGTGCCCCTCCTCAGGGGGAGCAGGCAACCCCCAACCAAATCAAAGCCAGCACAGAAAACTCAAGTCTGGTGCACACCTGCATTCACAGCCCAGGAAACTCTGATGTAGCAGAACATTTGGTCCACCTGCATCCCGAACCAGGGAGAATCATTTGGGATGAGGTGAAAGACCCCAGAATCAAAGTCTCCCAGTTTGGGTGGTAAAGGGACCGAACCCAAGAGCATCAGGGCACCAAGGAGAGCCGGGGCAAAAGAGCCATGGTCATGGGGAAATTCAAAGGGACTGAAGGGCTGTGCTTACATAGGGACCTGGGACCCACACTCCGGGAGGCAGCCAGCAGATCAGTCTGGACACTGCTCACTGGAAGAGATCAACTTCAAGTGGACGCCAACCTATAGTTGGCTCTCCTTGTTCCAGAGCCCAGGGAGGGCCGGGCTTGCAGGGAGCAGACACCACTTGGGCAGAGCGTATCGGCAAGGCCTGGCGGGGCTCTCCCTTCTAAAATGGAGCTCATTTCCACAGTCACCCCCAGACCAGCCTGCCTCCAGATTTTTCTTTCTCTGATGAAGGCTTGGAATCATCTCTAAAAACTTCATTCCACCAGCTGTCGAGTCCAGGTCGTTGTTAATCACTGTGTACTCCCCTTCATTCCAAAGAGGATTTGCAGTAACTGGCAAAGGTGATAGGTTATAACAAGACTTAAAAGAAAGTAAGAGGGGGAAGGGGAAGAGAAAATGGGACAAGAAAAATAAGATAAAGCCAGGGATGCAGTTTAAAATGCATGTGCAGTGATGTCCACATTCAAGCAGACCTCCCAGTTTGGTGGCTAGGTACTTAGCAGCCAACACAAAAGGAAGCCGTGCTCGGTGTTACTGATGGCCAGGCCCGGAAGAGGAAAACAAAGACTTGCTTGAGAGAACACAGCCATTCTTTACACCAAGGATGTGCATGCTGAGTTTCAGACATGAAGAGGGAATTCTGCCAGCAGACTGCCTTTGGACTTGAACTGCAACTTTTCCTTGGTCTGCAGCCTGGTGGCCTAGCCGGCAGATCTTAGACTTGCCAGTTCCCACAAAACCAGTCTTTCTCTCTCTCTCCCTCTCTCCACCTATGTACACCATCCTATTAGTTCTGTTTCTCTAGAGAAACCTGACCAATAAACTCTCCCTGCTCCTTGTCTCTCCAATGCCCTCTTCCACCATTCCCATTGGTCAAAATCTTCGAGGGCCACCTTGGCCACCTCCTGGCCACCTCCTGTGTGGTCACCCCCTTTTCCTCTCTCCCAGCAGCAGTCACGCGCTACCTGTCTTGTAGGGACCTGTGCCCGCTCACCACACTGCATCAGGGCATCAGCCCCATGAGGGCAGAGATTCTCGGCCTAGCATTCAGCACTCAATAAATACGTAAAGACAGCCAGAGACCATTCCCAGCGAGAGCCGCTCGCAAACGCACGCTCCCAGAGCAAACGTAAACCAGACAAGCCCTGGATCTGTTTTGCAAAGTGAATCTAGAGCAGAACAGGCCCATGTTCATACAGCGATTCAGTCATGCAGTGAGCGAAGGATCCAGAAGCTCCTGGCATTTGCTTCTTTAGCACTGGGTTGTACGCATGTGGGCAGATCAGGATTTATTTGGTCATTAATGTGTAAAAACCCATGTGGCGAGACAAAGAAGAGCTGGGACAACCAGAAACTAACTGTCCAGTCAAGTCCTGGTGGGATTATTAAACCTCCTCCTTGTTTCGCCACCCACTGGCCTGCGACCCCATTGGAGGGACATTGGGAGCCACCGGGCAGCCTGTCCGGCTGTGCAGACCACACGCCAATCTTCCTGCTGGAGGAAGGGGATCCAAGGCAAGGTGCCCACCAGCCAGGCTGCAGCCAGGCCAGGCAGAGGGAGCCCGGCAGATTCCTCGCAACTGTGAGCGCGGCCGAGAGCACCAATGACTCTGGCACCTACCGGGATGCACGGCCTGCACCGGGGGTGTAAAATTAACACCGCACCCTTAGCACTTAGGTATCGCTGTCAGGTCGGACAAATCAGTAGAACTTGCATTTTCTATTTTCTCCAGGGATGCTGTATTGTCGTGATGCTAATGAAGAAGCCAGTGCTAATGAGACTGGCAAGGCACGAGTCCCCGTCCGTTCGAACGTCAGGGGCCAAGACTAAATTCCGGGCAGAGTCTAGCCGCAAACAACCATCCACCGGGGAAGCAGGAGGAGAGAGGGACAGAAGGCTGACAGTCCGGATCCTGTGGCCTCCAATCCCCATCGTTGGGCCAGTCAGGTACCTGACGAGGCCTTAGTTTCCCATCTGAAGATGCAGGGATTGAGACATAGGACCTCAGAGTCCCCTCCAGGTGAGACATCCTACGTTGCAGGCACTTCTTCTGGCTGACAGGAGGGTTCAGGCAGCGTCCGCCATCTCTGGGGGACTGTGTTTTATTCCTGCCTCACTGACCAACCTCAACAGGGGGTCACCCATCCTCCTGGGCTCCGTGTGCCTGTGTTCAGACAAGTGCAGCCCTGGGGAAGGGGCACTGGGGTGCTAGCACAGACAGGTGGGTCTGTACCCATTAATTTGCTTTTGGCTTGATAACAAAAGGCTTTGGAGTGCATTCAGGTCCTGGCTGCACAGCTCAGCCCTGCTGCCAAAAACCCACCATCGGTTCCTGAAGTCTAATAGTACTTGGGTTCTTCACAGAGGACCATCTGTGAAGCCCCATCTGTCCCGCGGGGGTCACACCACACCCAGTGCTCTGCAGTCATAGACGTGTGGCTCTCCACCTCCCGATTTCCAGGTGGAAACGTGGGTGGCCCTTCTGTGGCAGGACAAGCCTCAGCAACATGTGTGAGCCCACCGAGATGCTCAGTCCTGTTGGGAGAAGGTCTGTGGGCGTCCACCCCACACACCCCATCCTCATCTGCAGCAGAGAGAACAGTTACTGCCCAAGACCTTCTGTCCCCTGCAAATCGCTACATCATCAGGGCCAGCAGGTGCCCAGCAGAGGGCTCCTGTCACCAGGGCTCCGTCAACTATGAGAACCATGAGAAAGAACCATGGGGTGGGGGGACCACAGGACTAAGGCCCAACAGCTGAGACTTCAATGGAGGTGTGTTGAGAAATTGTTGGAGGGAGGCTCCTTAAAAGAGAGACAGACTGACAAGGAAAGCTACACTCCCCAGCACCCCCCTCGGTGCAGAGGAAATGCTGGATGCGCAGCAGCCCACCCACACCCTGCTGTGACCTTGAACATGGAAGGTGCCTAGGACCCCAGTGTGGGAGTCCCGCTACACCAGCCTGGCTGTCTGCCCCTGAACTTCTATGAGAAGAAAATAAACCTCTCTTCTATTTAGGAAGATTCGTGGTTCATTTGCATCTTAAATACATCCATGCAGTCCTGACTACTGAGTCACCCCGTGCAACCATCTCAGTTTTGGGGAGGTAAGCCAGCTGCCTCCTTGGAGAGCTGACGCAGGTGTCAGTGTGACCTGAGGCCACTCAGCCAGCAGCCCAGGCCCCATGTCACCTCCTTCCCTCCCCCACAGGCTGGCAGAGGGGCTGGCAGAGGGGCTGGATGGGGCCTGGTGCTTGTGTTTTGTTTTCGTTTTGTTTCACCAGGAGGGATGAGGGAAGCTGCGTGGCCCATCTGCAGGTGAAAAGAGGAGCTGGAGTCACAGCTGGAACGGAGGTGGAAGAGGCCTGAGCACACACGAGGAGCCGCATGCAACAGATGAAATGGATGAGTACAGAAGAGAGGCCCTTTCCAGAAAATACATTGCAAATGCCAGGAGGTACAGAGTGTTGCCATGGCGACAAGGACTTGGGGCTGGGACAGCAGAAGCACTGGCCGTGAACAAATGCATTGAAAATGAACCGCAAAGCGATGCGGTGCCCGGCCGAGGCTCCGGCAGTCGTGGGAACCCTGGCCCCTCCTCGCCCTCCACCAGCCTGGGCTCCTCTGGCCTCCAAAGACAGAATGAGACTCTCAAAGCCGAGAGGGCACAGGACAGCCGCCCCTGCCCTCCAGGCCTTTCAGGGAGTCTGGCATTGTCTTCCCTTTGTTTGGGAAAGAGGCAGCTGGTCAGAGACATCAAACAACGTTCTCCTACCCTCCCAGCCGGCTTCTGGGCTGGCTTCTCCAGAGCCCACCGTGTGGAAGAGGGTCCCCTCTGCTGGGGCTGTGAGGGAAGGGACCATGTTCTTCCTGCCTTCCTTCTTCTCTTTCCATTGTATCTGTGCGAGAGCCCAGGATGATGGCAAATTATGCAACGGGGTAAAAACCCTTCCACAGCAACCTCGGGTGTGCAGTGGGGAGAATACAGCACACTTAATTTCCCACGACTGCTTCGAACATGTTCTGATGCCCCCATTCCTGCTCAAGCCTGGCAATCACGGGGCTTAGACTCGCCCAATACAGGAGGCTCAGTCTGGCTGGTTTCAAACCGTCTTTCTCAGGTAACTGTGTTTCCTGGAGGTAAATGATCCATCTTTAGGGTTTCTCTCCTGCCCTCTCTCTAGCCCATCTGGGAGTGTGTTAGGGAAGCAGGCACCTCTGCGGGGTGCTGAGGACAGGCCTCGGGCCCACAGGAAAGGCATGTGTGCTCCCTGAACCCCACAAGCTCCCTCAGGGGTACCCCTTGGGCACCATCATTACACAGCCCCCTGGCATTTGCTGCTCAGGTTGGTCTGGGGAGGCTGTGGTTAGCCCCTCCCACAGTTTATACCGGGTGGGCCCCACTCACTGCCCTAGCCCCACTTCTGCCCCCTCCAAATGTCAGTCATATACCCTAGTTAGTCCCAGCTGAGGCCACCACCCCACAACCTCTGTTACAGGGTTACCCCAGCTTCAACTCTCAGCTCCCTTCCAATCACAAATCAACACGCTCCCAGCGCTCCCTGCCCAACCCAGCGCAGCACCATTTCCTTTGACCATGACCTGCCCAAGTTGCAGCAGAGCTCAGGTGTCCTCAGGCACCATGTCAGACACGCAAAGCAGAAGTCACAGCCTCACTTCTTGGCTGCCTCTCCCTAGTTCCTTGCTTTTGATCCACATTTCCAGGAAGAGCTGCAGATCAATCTCTGGCCAGGAGGAGGATGCACCCTTCCTCATTTCCTGCTGGAATCAGTGAGCTCCCTGGGCGTGGCCACGTCAAAATGCCCTGGCCTGGTGGCTCTACTGGTTGGAGCATTGTCCTGCACATCAAAAGGTTGTGGGTTCAATTCCTGGTCAGGGCACAGACCTAGGTTGTGGGTTTGATCCCTAGTCAGGGTGTGTATGGGAGGCAACACATGGATGCTTCTCTCTCACACTGATGTTTTTCTCTCTCTCTCTCTCTGAAAAAACATTCTCAGGTGAGGATATTTTAAAAAAGCCTTTGTCTCACAGACACACTCGTACATGCCAAATGCATCCACAGGGGTCGATCCGTTTCCCTGCGTTACAACGATAACAAGAATAAATCACACATGTATGGGTGTTAATGACTTTTATATAAAAAGGAGCTGAAAATTATATCTGAGGCTGCTCTTGATATCTTAGATTTCCCCCTACATAATCCGATCTAATCAAATCAGATAAAGGCTATTGTAAAAGCACCCTCACAGCACTCAGTGCCGATGAGCAAAGAGTGCATGCATCTAATCTCGGGGTGGGGGGAACAGGGGCCACCATTGCTGAAGGAAGCAAGTGCAGTGGGCAGACAGACAAGGGTCACTGATGGGGTGGCTGACCATAGGGACCCTGGGCTCCTTTTTCCTCACTTTGGGGGAGAAAAGAGAACAAGATTTCATTCGATTTAACGTAGCCCTATTCACCCACGAGCCATTTCAAAACATTGATAAACAAAAAGAACGAAGGGGGAGGCAACGCAAGGGCACAGGTTCCGGGTCAGAAGGCCTGGGTTCGCACTTGCACCCCAGCAGCTCCATTTTTGTTTTGAACCTCACCTGAGGGTGTTTACTGACTTTAGAGAGAGAAAAAGGAGGAGAGAGAGAGAGAGAGACATCAACGTCAGAAAGAAACGTCAGACAGTTGCCTTCCATACACGCCCCCATGAGGGACTCAACCCACAACCTTTGGTGTATGAGACGACGCTCCAACCAACCGAGCCACCTGGCCAGGGCCTGGCAGCTACACCTTTGCAGGCTTGGATTGCTGAGCTCCTCGGAGCCTTGATTTGCTATCAGATGCGGGATGGCCCATCTCTACAGGGTTTGGGGAGTAGTTACAACCACACATACACAAACTTCCTGTCTCCCCGCAGGCCGTAAGCGGAGTGGAGAACTGTGGTCACCCCGAGCCCCTGCCGCACCTCCCCAGAGTGAGGCAAAAAACCTGAGGCAAGGTTTAAAATCCGGTGGCCGACCCGGAGCCAGAGTTCACATCCTTTCAAACTCCTCTCGACCCATCCATCCAGCTGCTAAAGACGATCATCATCTCAGTGCTTTTTCTGATTTTGAGCGCACATAAATATTTCAGAAGGGAGAACCTCACCAGCAGCCAATTCTTTAAAACCTCCTCCGTGAGGAGCGCAGCTAGGAAAAGAGGTTGCTAACGCATGAACTTGTGTTAAAACACCACCATGTAATGAAGTCACCAGCAGCCTCCCAATCAAAATTTCATAGCATACGGACCCCCAAGTTTCCTACTCCCTGTCGGTGTGCTGAGTGACGGACTTAAAGAAAAATCAGGCGCTGCACATTTTCAAAATAACCAAGATGAACATTTTGATGTGTTTTCCTTTCATCATGAACCAAAGGAGAGGCCACCACTGTCCCCAGGGAATGAGGCTCCACGCCGTCCCCCGTTTCAGGAACAGCACGGTCCCTGTGAATGAGGACGTGCACCTTAAATGGACACGCTCGACAGCGACTCTCCACGCACACCCGCTCGCTCCGTGAGGCCTGGTCTCGCTGACCGCCCTGCCTTCTGATGACCATCTCCTCCCTGCCGCACCCCCTTCTCCTGGGCCGCTTCTCTTCCTCGTCTGTCCTCTTCCGCCATCTGACCTGCTCCGGGAAAGCTCCTTCCACACCCGCTCCTGCCTTGCACACCACGCCATCAGGTTCGTCCTTGCTGTCAACTTGTCCATTCAGATGCCAGCCTGTTTGACTCAGTCCCAACCTATCCCACAACGTGGGCCAAGCCATCCCAGAGGAAGCAGACCTTTTCTGGGATGCTTGGGAAGCAACATAAGGGATATGGAACCTTTAATTTGGAAGGAAGTTGCGAGATGGAGAAGCAACTCCATGCGTGACCAGAGCCCAAGAGTTAGCCAGCACAAACCGATGCAGTCTCTCTCTCCCTCCCCCCACCAACCTTTGACCCATCCTCCCTTTTTCCTTCTGAAAGCTAAGCAACAGCAAGATTAATTCGATTCACTGGACTCCATCTGCAAGTCTGAACAGAAGCTCTGCAGACAAGCCTCGCACACAAAACAAGGAAAAACAGAAAAGATACAACAAAGAAAGATGGGCTTTTAAAGTGTACCCACCGAAGCCAGGAAATAGGATGAGAATTAGATAAAAGCTTATCTAAGCCCCACAGCTCGGGCTTCGGTGACCCCAATGTGTAGGTGGGTGATTCAGGTTTCTTCTCCAGCCCCTGCTCTGTGCTCACACCTGTCCGCCGGCTGCCACTTGACACCAGTATGATGACAAGTAAGAACAGCTTCCTATTAATTATAGGAGCAAAACCAAAATCCCTATCAGGGCCTGGGGACTCTGCTCCCTGTGGGGCACAGACCCCTTCCACCTGGTCTCGTCACCCGCCATGGCCCTTCCTCTCTGCACTTGGGGCACACTGGCCTCCTCTCAGCCCCTCTAGCCAGGCCTGTCCCTCCCCACCTTAGAGTTTTAGGGCCTACTGCATCCCCTTGCTAGGACACGGCTCTCTGCACGCACGCTACCACCCCTGCCCTGGGCCATTCTTCCCTCTGATCTCCGCTCCATCCCCTCTCCTCGGGGAGGCCCTCCGCAAGCCCTGGATGAGGTCAGTCACCCCATTTTATGCTCTCTCAGCTCCCCGTACTTCCTTCGGTAACCGATCCCAGTTGTAATTCTACATTGGATTTGAGTGTTTTTAATTACCGTCCATCTCCTTAGTAGACTGTGAACTCCCCAAGGACGGAGATTGTGTCTTCTCTTCTTCTGCTCAGCATTATGTTCCTAGTATTTGGCACAGCTGCCTCAGTGCAGTATTAATGCCAGTGTTTTCAAAGGGATGGCATGGCCTTGGGAAGATACCTATAGCTGTTGTCCCCCAGGGCTCAGTTTTCCCTTCTATAAAATGGGCATAGTGACCATGCTTCCCAGGAGGCTATTATTATAGACGATAGCAGGGTTTGTTGCTAATGTATGCCCACACCAAAGTTTACACAATGAACCCGAACCCTTTAAATACATTGTTCTTGATTTCTGCATTCGATGTTTTGATGCTATTTTTTTAGCCTCCTTAATATTGCTAAGTATCAATTGTATACCTAGAATTGTCCAAGGTATAGTGATTGTGCGGTGTGTCCGGGGAGCTTACAATTGTGTGTAACATATTAATCCTGATGGGGTCTAATGACAGTAGTTATGTCTGATGTGGTGCATACGCCCATTCATTACCTCTCATTTTAAAGCCCCAAGCTGGATGAGCAGTCTGTATTATCTCCTCTTCTCAGACGGAGACCTGGGAGCAAGTAGATACGCACGACTTGCCCAAGGTTGGAGAGTCGGGAGCGGAGGAGGGAATGATCATCATAATCATTTGCATTTGTGAATTACTTTCCCTGCAGAAAAACCCAAAGCTCTTAGCAATGCACAGTTTAATCCAATGCTGTGAAGTTAAACAAACAAAAAAATTGATTTCCATTGTAGGGGGAGGGGGGACATTTAAAAATAAAGTTGTGTGGCTAAATTCATAAACACCCAGTTAGAGTAAATGAAAAAGTCATATTTTGCATCACACCCAAATATGGATTATTGGTACCTTAGGGAGAATTCCAAGTTCTGGGGAGTAAATTACTCAGGACAGGATTTTCCCAGCTCTATCTCTTGCTCCTTGAGTTTTTCACCCAGAGCAAAAGACACAGGGGAGGCATTTAAAGGAATGAGGGTGAATTTGGAGTCAGTCAAACACAATTTATCTGTGCTTAGCACAGAGACTTTGGCAAGAAACCTTGAGTACGTCTGGTTTCTCATTAATAGAATAGGAATAATAACTCAACTATATATAAATAGTAAAAAGAAATCAGTGCCTGTACCAAATAACTGTTATAGAGAGGTTGATATTAATACTTATATCTATTAATATCAACCAACCATTCTTTCTATTTCTTTTTTAGAGTTGTAAACAAATAGCCAAGTTAGTTAGGTGAGAAATTTCGAAGCCCGAACATACGCGTGGAGTTCAGTTAAAAGTGGAGAGGGGTCAACGAGGCTGACTAGCAAGGCCCCTCCTCCCACAGGGGCCCCAAGTTTGCATTCAAGGGCCTCCCTCTTCCCCACTCCAGCCGTGATGGGACCCACGCAAGGTGAATCTGGGGCCAAAGCTGAAGGTGGCTTTCCTCAGGCTAGATCAGCGACTAGGAGCTACTGTGGAGAGAGATGGCAACTGGGAGAATGTCTCAAATCAATCCAAAGACCGGGTCAAAGAACAAAGCTGAGAACAAGGCAAGCTCTAAGCCTTGGGAACTGCGAGGGATACCCTCGGGGGAACAGTCCCAGGAGGTAGCATCGAGACAACAAGAAGGTGAAGAAAACTGCTTTTCTGAGAACACCAAAGCCAAAGGAGGTTTCCTGCTTCCCTGCGAGGCAACTAGGAAACCTCCACACTGCCCAGGTGCGGCCCACTGCTGGAAACCCCACCTGTTGGCGAAACTCCCATCAGGCAAACGGAAGGCTTGATGCCTCTGCTGAGCAGACGCGGGCACTCAGCAGTTCTCTGTTTGCTGTTGAATGGTTCAATCTATGCTCTTGTCCTAATACCTAGCTAAGAATGGAAGTTTCGGGACATCAAGTCCAGGAGGGAGAGTCACTTTGGAAGGGATGGCCTCACTTGGTGAGAGCCCACGGAGCCCACACATCGTGGGCTTGAAGGAGGGAGGCAAGGCAAGTCCCAAGGCTGCCTCAGGGCCCAGGGGCTTCCTCAGAGCATGGAACAGCATAGAATTTAAGCTGGAAATTGTTCTTATCCAGAGCAATTAGGCAAGAAAAAGAAATAATAAGCATCTAAATCAGAAAGCAAGAAGTAAAATGATCTCTGTCTGCAGGTGGACCTGCTGTTCTACGCAGGAAACTCTGAAGACTACACGCACACACACAATCATTAGACCTAATAAATAAATTCGACAAAGTGGTAGGATACAAAATCAACACACAAAAATCAATTGCATTTCTATACACTAACAGTTTTATTTCCAGGAGCCCCAAAAAGAACAAAATACTTAGGAATAAACTTAACCAAGGAGGCACAAGGCTTAAACACTGATCACTACAAAATATTGCCCACAGAAATTAAAGAAGATACAAATTAGTGGAAACACACAGTGTTCGTGGACAGGAAGACTTGGTATTATCAATATGGCAATACTATCCAAAGTGACTTAGAGAGTCAATGTAATCACTATCAGTATTCCGAAGACAGTTCTTGCAGAAAAAAATAAACCCATCATAAAATTCACATGCAACCTCAAGGGACACAACAATTTTAAAAAAGAACAAAATTGGAGTTCTCACACTTCAAAAGTTACTACAAAGCTATAGTAATCAAAACAGTGTGATACTGGCATAAAGACAGACTTACAGACCAATGGAATGGAATAGAGAGCCCAGAAATAAACTCAGATATATAGCTACATGATTTTTAATAAGGGTGCCAAGACCATTCAGTGAAAAAAGAAGGGTATTTTTAACAACCTGGATATCCACATGCAAACAGGTGAAGTTGGACCCAGACCTTACAACATATACAAAAACTGACTCAAAATGGATCATAAATGTAAATGTATGAGCTAAAACCATAAAACTCTTAGAAGAAAACATATGGGGAAAAATTCATGACATTGGATTTGGCAATGATTTATTGGATATAACATCAAAAGCACAAGCAACAAAGAAAAAATAGATATATTGGGCTGCATTGAACTTTAAAACTCTGTCCATCAAAGGACACAAAGAAAAAAGTGGAAAGGCAATCCTATGAATGGGACAAAATATTTACAAATCATGTATTTGATAAGGGGTTAATATTCAGAATATATAAAGAATGCCTACAACTCAACAACAAATAACCTGATTTGGCCCTTGGCTGGTGTGGCTCAGTGGATTAAGCACCAGACTGGGAACCAAAAGGTCACCAGTTTAATTCCCAGTAAAGGCACATGCCTAGGTTGTGGGCCAGGTTTCCAGTAGGGGGCACTCAAGAGGCAACCACACATTGATGTTTTCTTTCCCTCTCTTTCTCCCTCCCTTCCCTTCTCTAAAAATAAATAAATAAAATATTAAAAAAAAATAACCTGATTTAAAAATGGGCAAAGAACTTGAATTAATCAACATTTCTTCAAAGGTGAAAAAGCATAGGAGAAGGTACCCCAAGTCACTTGATCACAAGGACAATACAAATTAAAACCACAATGAGATAGCAAACCCAGAAGGATAACTGCTACTAAAAACAAAACAGAAAATAACAAGTGTCCGCAAAAATGTGGAGAAACTGGAATGCCCACACAGCGGCTGGTAAGAATGTAAAATGGTGTGGCCACTGTGGAAAACAGTTTTGTGGTTCCTCAAAAAGTTAAACATAGAATGTCATATGATCCAGCAATTACACGTCTGGGCGTATAACCAAAAGGAATGAAAGCAAGAACTCAAACAGATATTTGTATGCACACATTCATAGAGACATTATTCGCAACAGCCAAAATGTGGGGGCAACCCAAGGGTCCATCGCAGATGAATGGATAAGCAAAGTGTGGTTTCAACACATTCCATAATGCAATGGAATATTATTTAATCTTTTAAAAAAGGGAACAGTGACATATTACCATATGGATAAACCTTGGCATTATGTTAAGTGAGATAAGCCAGTCACAAAGGACAGATTCTGTTTATATAACGTAGCTAGAGTAGTCAAATTCATAGAAACGGAAAATAGAGTGGTAGTTGCCAGGGGTAGGAGTGGGGGAGAGGGGAGTTAATGTTTAATGAGGACAGGGTTTCAGCTTGAAATAATAAAAAAAGTTCTCCAAAAAGATAATGGTAATAGTTACACATCATTGTGAGTATACTTAATGGCAATGAAACATACACTTAAAATGGTAAATTTTATGTTACATGTGTTTTACCACAATTTTACAAATTTTTAAATGGAACATTTAGGTGTGAATCTAAGAAAACACGCAAAGGACTTGTGTATTGAAAACTAGCCAATGCTGACGAATTTTTTCAATAAGCTCTAAATAAATGAAGAGGAATACCATGTCCATGGATTGGAAGAAGTGACATAATAAAGATGTCAGTTCTCCCCATATTGATCCATAATTCATAGCAAAACTCAGCAAGACTTTTGTAAGTACAGACAAGGTGGTTCTAAACTTTATTTATTTTTATTTATTGATTTGAGAGAGAAAGAGGAAGGTGGAGGGAGAGAGAGAGAGAAACATCGGTTTGTTGTTCCACTTATTGATGCATTCACTGGTTGATTCTTGTATGTGCCCTGACTGGGGATCGAACCCACAACCTTGGTGTATGTAGATGATGCTCCAACCAATTGAGTTACTCAGCCAGGACCTAAACTTTATATGGAAAGGCAAACACTGTTGAGCAGCTAAAGAGCTGAGTAAAACTGCAGGAATCAGTCTACCCAGTTCCAAGGCTATAGTAACCAGGACTGTGGGACTGGCCGAAGAATAGACTTATAGGTCAATGGACAGAATGGAGAACCCAGAAACAGACCCACACAAACACGTCCAGCTGATCTCTGACAAAAGGTTCAAAGGCGATTCAGTGAGGAAGAAAGAACAGGCTTTCAACAAGGGTGCTGGAGCATGTGGCATATCGGCATCTGGACTGTAAGCAAAATAGTGAGCCTTGACCTTGGTCTCCCACCTAACACAGAATGAACTCAAACTCAACCCCAGACTTAAACATGAAACATAACAAATACTTCAAAACTTAGAGAAAAAAAAAACGTGTAAGAAAATATTCAGGATCTGGGGCTTGACAAGGTCTTAGGCTTGACTCTAAAAGCAGGAGCCATAAAAGGAAAAGCTGATAAAATTTTAAAACTTTCATCAATATTAAAAACTTGCTCTGTGAAAGACCCTCTGTGTTAAGAGGATAAAAAGACAAGCGACAGCCTGAGAGAAAATATCTGCAAAACCACCCGGCTAACAAACGAGTAGTATCTAGAATATACAAAGAACTCACAAACTCAACAGTAGAAAGTAAACAAATCAATTTTTAAATGGCTAAAAATATAAGACACAGTTCACCAAAGAGGATATGCAGATGGCAAATAAGCACATGAAAAGATATTGAACAACATTAGCAGTTAGGGAAATGCAAATTAAAACTACAATGTGATGCCCTGGCTGGTGTGGCTCGGTGGACTGAGCGCTGGCCTGTGAACCAAATGGTTGCTGGTTCGATTCCCAGTCAGGGCACATGCCTGGGTTGAAGGCCAGGTCCCCAGTAAGGGGCATGAGAGAGACAACTGATTGCTGTTTCTCTCACACATCATGTTTCTTTCCCTCTCTTTCTCTGTCCTTTCACCTCTCTCTAAAAATAAATAAATAAAATCTTTTAAAAAATTACTACAATGTGATATTACTCCACACCTATCAGAATGACTATTTTTAAAAAAAAGCGATGACACCAAATGCTGGTTAGGAGGTGGAGAAACGGAGTCTCCAATACACTGCCGGTGGGAATGGAAACCAGAGCTTCTCCGGAAGACAGTGTGGACACCTCCGAGCGCCCCAGTGAGAGACCGTGAGTCGTGATTGGATGTTATGCTAATGGGAAGGCTGGGTTGCGCTGCAGTGACAAACTACACAAAAGTGTCAGTGGCTTAAACAACAAAATACATTTTGTTCCTGGGAGTGATTCAGGGATGGAGGTTGATAGAGGTTCTGTATCCCCACATGCCGTCACCAAGACATGACCCAGAGAACTCAGCACACTCTCAAAGGTTTCTGCCCTGAAGTGGCCCACATCACCTCTGCTCACATGTCCTTGGTCCCTCCGACACCCGCTGCAGGGAGGGCACAGAAGGTTTGGGATCAGAATTCAGTTCACCACAGCGTCATCATGCACAGTCACCTCAGCTATGACCAAGGAGGGGCCAGGCTTGAAATGGTGATCGCTTCATGCCCTCAGAGATAAAATATGGGCCACCCTGTCATCGAGACCCCACTTCCCACAGGGAGAGTCTCCACTGCTGAAAGCTTGAATTGAAAGAAAGAACACTTATCTGCAAAGGGCTGAGGAACCAGTTTTGCTCATATCTGATTATTCATCGAACTTACCTTCAGGGGAAATTAAAAGGGAACTGGGCAAGTTCTTTGGCTTAATGCTTGTCCAGTATTCTGAGCGCTTGGCTCCTGCTTTATGGAACAACCGATACAGTGATTAGGGCCTGGCCGATGGAAGGAACCTTCTCTGATCAGCCTTCTCAGGGACAATCCGCACTCAAACACTCAAAGGCTTTCATTCCCTCTGCAAAGCAAAAACTCCGGCACCACATTCAATTGGATGCTTAGAAAGCACTTTTGGATGAAGTCAATGATCAGAAAAATGTGCAGTGGAGGAATTTACTGTATGGCTGTGCACAAAAAGCCTGGCAATTTCCTAAACAATTGAATCTGGGACAATAGACAATGCTAGTTTCAGCCTGGCCAGATACTAAAAATAGTGGTCGTGGGGACCATTCTCCCTCTGGAAGGGTGGTGGCCCTGCCTGTGACCACTGCTAAAGAAGCAGCCCCCGGCCCTGGCCAGGTGGCTCAGTGTGTTGGAGCATCATCCCATACACCAAAAGGTTGCAGGTTCAATTCCCAGTCAGGGCACCTACAAGAAGCAACTGGTGATATTTCTTTCTCACATTGATGTTTCTCTCCACCTCTCCTTCTCTCCCTTTCTCTCACTCTCTAAAATCAATAAAAACAAATCCTTGAGTAAGAATTTAAAAAAAATAGCCTGTGGGCAGCCATGATTTCCCATGTGGCCCTTCTCTCTCTGTTAGCCAAGAGGTAAGTGGCCCCAGCCCAGTGATGATTTTTTAGGCTGATCTTCCACTCTTGACCTTAATTAAAAAGGTAAGCTGGTTCCATCCAACTCCATTTCTCAGGAATATGAATGAAGAAGTGCTTAGGAAAAAAAAGCAGTTAGCACAGAAAACCAAAATGTCACAATGGTGGGCCACAAGCAAACGTAAGTTACCAGAGAGTAAAACTCAGGCTGAGTAGAGGGAGCAGGAGGACAGAGGGAGGCAGGGCTGTCACAGAGGAGCCCACGTCCCCGTGGGAAATGGACACATGCGGCTGCGGAGCAGCCCGGGGCAGCCGGAGCACCGAGCCGCAGCCCAGGGCTCCCTCCGCCTCTTACCATCACCGCTCAACACCACGTTTTCCTAAACAAGATAGTTCTGGGTGGCATTCTTTTACATTTTCTTTTTATTTTTAGCTTTTTAATTCCAGTTAACATTCAATATTATTTTATATTAGTTTCAGGTGCACAGCATAGTAGTGAGACAATCACACATGTACTTTACAAAGTGATCCCCCGACATTTCCAGTCCCCACCTGACGGCATACACAGTTACAACAATATTATTGATGGAATTTCCTATGCTGTACTTTACATCCCTGTGACGGTTTTGTAACCAGCAACCTATACTTCTCGGTACCCTCCCCTCTCACCCGGCCCCTCCCCAACGCCCCTCCGATGCCAGCTGCTCACATGCCTTTCTTACTTTACTACAAATTAAAGCGTAGCCTGCTCCCTCTAAGTCTACCGGAGGGATTAGAGATCTGCTCTTCTCACTACCTCCCCCACCCTCCAAAAAATCCACTCGATAGCCAGGGCCAATCCAGCATGATCCCGGCGACCACAGCCCCCATCAGATAAAGAGGGACGGCCTCTGGGACACACGGAACCATCTCAGTCAGGTGTAGCCGTGTCCCGACAACCTCTGTCTGCAGACCATTAGAGCGTCTCTCATCTCAGACGTCCACCCCAGTGAGCCCCATTAACTTCGGCACCAGGAAGGACAACACAGGCCTGCCTCCAGCTCCGTCCAGGTAACAACCTCCCTGGGCCCCAGGGTTCTATCAGCAAAACAAGGGAAGGACTGGAACAGCTGATCCGAATGAGGCACTAGGGAGTCCAGGAGTTCTGGGCGGGTGGCTGGGAAGCCGCCCTGAAGATGAGAAGGAGCAGGACTGAGCTCTGGGCCGCCTGACCCCCATCTTTAGTAGAAGCTGGCCCACTTTGACCCCTGCCTCACACAGGGCTTCGTGCACAGAATGCAATGGAAGGAATGTTCCCATTGCTGAAAATGCCTGAAATCTATTGGCCTACCTGCTTTCTACATCCCCCTGAGCAGCTTCTGTTTGTCTGCAGCAAAGCATTTGGTATTCTAGGAGCAGCTCTTTCTGCAACACTTTGCAGATGCACATGACTTCAAGCCTAAATTTACATCCAGGGGATCTGATCCAGGAGGTGGGGAGCCAGGAAAGTCTCTCAGGCTGCAGCAATGCACAGCCCAGAGTCCAGGAGCGTGGTCCTTCTGCCGAGGGTAAGCCCAGCCTGTGATGGGGGTAAGAGGGCTACGTTTGTTCGATAGCAGCTGGTCTTCCTCCCTAGACTCTGAGTGAGTTGCCTCTCGATATTTTTTCTCTTCTTCAGTAACAGAATCCCATTATATAACTCAGCACATGCCACCCAGAATAAAAGACATTTCCCAGCCAGCTTGAAGCCACAAGGTGCCGAGTGGCTAAATCCCAGACAAGGAGATGCAAGTGGAGCGTTGTCTGGGGTTTGGGCGTGCTGTTGCAACAAGGGGGTGGAGTCTGATGCTCAATAACCATCTCATGTCGCAAAGACCAAGGCTGGAATGACAGAACAACAAGAGAGCAGGAGCCTGGGTCCCTGATGGCCCTAGAGCCACTTGTGAGCCTGAAGTGTACCTACAAACTCTCTATGTGCCAGAGACACAAACTTTAATCTTGTTTAAACCACCACTATTTTGAGTTTGGGGTCACATTCAGTTTGACCCAACCTGTTAAATAATGGATACCCTGAAGCGGCACGCAACAGGGAACAGAATCTAAAATGCAGCAATTTTTATCAGGAGAGGTCAGATGGCAGGTGACAGGGACACAGATGGTAAGCTGAAACGTGGGTGAGCCTTGTTATGCTGTGGCGAACGTTCAGAAAAGCCGTCACCTGTTGTTCCTTGGGTAAGGACCACAGACTGAGTTCTGGGCACAGAACGGTTGGGAGGAGACTTCAGGAGCTGGCAGGTAGTGACTGCGAGGGCTTTGCAATGGGCCCAGGCCAGACTGCATTTCCCAGAATGCCTTCACTGTAGGTGTCCCTTAGGGTGGGCCACCAGAGAGATTCCTGGAGTTCTTTGGAGGGAGGCAGGGGCAGCAGCGGTTTTAAGGCCCATGCATGTCATCACTAATGACTCACCTCCTCAGCGTGAAGCAGCAGCGGATCTGCTGTCACCTGGACCCTCCTTCAGATGGTCTGTCCCTGGCATCACAGGCGCCCAGCCCACACAGGATGCCCAGTCCACGCAGGACACCCAGTGACAAGCACCTTTCTGTCCCGCCTTGGAATTATTGACTTTTGAACAAAGAGCCTGCATTTTCACTTTGCACTAGGTCCGGTAATTTAGTCAGTCCTGCTGAGAGAGAGTGACGAGGCAGGGGAGAAAGAGAGAGAGAGAGAGGCTGAGCTCCTCACTGAATGCTCCAGCCTGGGGCAGAGAAGGTAAGAAGACAGCAAAGCTGGGCAGAGGGGGGAGGACTATCTGCCTGCAGCCTCTGCTTTTGCACCCCCAACAGAAGTATGACAAGTGGCAGACAGAAAACAGCCACTAAGAGGACATGAGATGGTGACCTTCACATAAAGGCAGTGAACCCGCTGGCAAGGACATTAACCTTCACGCCAAGGGCCACTATTTCAGGTGGACTCTAACCCGAGACTTTAAGTTGGAAGGCAGGAGCAAAAATCAAGAGACAAGAGTCTTCAGGCTTAAAAACCATACGGACAAGATCTTTGGTTGATTATTCACAAAGAACTAATTGGAGGAAGATAAACTAAAATACTACTAGGTTTTTCTCAGAGAGATGTCATTTTAAAGAAATCGCAACTTGGCTGCCAACAGCCTGTGCAGGTTCAAACCGTGAAGCAGACCCTTGGGCCACAGAAGAAAGGGGACTAGAAAGAGTTCCCAGGGGACGGGGCCAAGAGCGGGGTGGGGGGGTGCGGGAGTGGTGCAGGGCTGCCTGAGAGGCTCAGCAGGGACCTCTGGTACTGCACCCAGCAAGCACCACTGTCCCCTTCTCTGAATACACGTTTGGTGTATGCTCTTCCTGTTCCTGCTCCACCATTACTGATTTGATGGGGTGGACACTTGTCTTTTCGTTTGTAGTAGGCAACATCTCGAGCTGACGGGACACTCAGAGTCCCAGAGGAAGCCCACGCTCCTCCAGGAGCCCCAGAAAGACTACAAACGGGGAGGGGGCCCTGGGTGCTCAGCTGGCCCTCCGATCGCCTTTCCTTTCTTTCTTAAGGACAAAATCCCGATGCCAGTTTAGCATGCTGGGCCCAGAATTAAAAATTGCCTTCGTCCGCTTTCTAGCGGTGACGTGTGGTCACATGACTCAATTCCGCAGAAGGGTTGTGAGGGGCCCTATCAACCCTTTAGCCAAGAAGTGGTGACGGTGAGTGTCAGTACAAGTGTCAGAAGAGGGTTTGCATGGATGAACCCAATGGTCCTTTAGCCCTGAGATTCTGGCCTTGGACTTCTGCACAGCAGGTGGGGGGCGGATCCTCACAGAGCCGTTCTGGAAAGTACAAGTGGTAGAAGCTAAAGGGTCAGCGATGCTTTGCTTTGCTTTGCGGAAGTACGAAAAAGCGCTGAGCCCCCAGTTACCTGCCCATCCCCAAGGCAGGTCTTCTGTGTGTGCTGCCCATGGCCAGGTCATCCTCGCAGAGGGCCCACGTCAATGCTGCTACTCCTGGAACTCCTGGCATCTTGCTTGCCCAACCCCAGGGTCAGTGCCATGCTGATTAATTAATTGATGTGTGACATGGACAAACTTCCACCTAATCTCTCGACTGACCCTGAGTCATTCAGTGATTCAGAATCTTCAAGGCACTGTCCTATTCCTTCTGAATTCCCACTGCTGAGTGCAATGCCGGGTACCAGGTTGCTGCTCAGCAAATGTCAGCTTCAGGGCGGCTCTCTGTTACCCCAGCTACCACTTCTACTCCTCCTCCCTTGCAAGTGGAGGTGGGACAGCGGGGTCCTGGCAGCTTGCAGGGCCTGCCCCCCAACCTCTCCCAGCAGGCTGGGGACAGTCTGGCTCTTATCAGCGGCAGCCAGGCAGCCCTGGGCTGGCTCCCAGCCTCCAGGCAAACTGCCTCCATGCAGCGATCACACCTTCTGTAATTCACACATCACAGTTATGCCTACATTTAAATTACTGCTCTCTCACCAACTTGCACCATCTTGTTATGACAAAGCCTACAAACTTCAACTAATTAAAAACAATCTAGTGAGCAGAGGAAGTCCTGTCACGTGGTTCACATTTATGCTTTCTCAGCGGTGCCCGTGGACACCCCAAGAGTCTCTGCTGTCTCAGAGCCCAGAGGAGTAGTCACTGGACATTTGAGGTCACTAATGGGTAGTTACAGGTGAGGAAGATGAAGGTCTTTTCCTTAATCACCAAGCATTTTCTCACGTACTCTGTATGCACCCAGCACCACGCGCACCGGCACCACGCCCACCCAGCACCACGCAGAAGGGGGAGTTCTAAGATATGAGCCTCTCTCGCAAGAGGTTTCTATACTAGCTCGAGACAAAACAGAAACAGATGCAAAGATATAAGTGAAGAACTTAATTGCATGGTAATGACAATATATGTAGTAAAAGCTGCAAACAGATTAAAAATGGTGCTTCGTGGAGAGATGGAAGAGGAAAGTGCCCACATCCCAGCATCCTCAGGGGCAGAGCTATCATTCTAACGCACGCCTATTTGGCAAATGGGAAATAGAAGTTCAATGTCAATGAAAGGCCGTACAGCCAGCATTCCTCCCAGAGCCTCCAGCTCTGAGACCTCTGTCCTTTCACAGACATGCCAGAAATTTAAATAGTTGCTCTCCATGCTAACTGGGAGGGGTAAGAATAGTTTCAGTCTTCTTTGATAAGATAGCCAGACTTCTGGAATCCGCATTTATTGAGTGGGCAACCTGGATTTGCCAGCTCGTGTGAGTCAATGTCTTTGCCCAATGTGCAACCAGCTGCCACCTGACGCCATTTCAACCCCACCCTCAGGAGGGTTCCAAGGACCCCTTGGCTGTATTAGCCCTTCTCTGCAATTTTCTCGTCCCCAAAGGAAACTTCCATGGGTTGGGCCAAGCAGATGGGATCCATCTTGTGAGTCTCACCGAGCAGACAACCCTATTTCTGAGCTCTTCCTAAGTTCTGTTCCCTCACCTACCCGGGATGTTTAGATTGGCAGCGGCAGGTGCCGGACATTCAGCGGTGGACGGGACTATGGGGAGAAGTGGGCTGATTCTTTCGGCTGTGACTGAAAATGGTGCAACTCTGTTTTCAACATCTGTGGTGGAGGGTGTCCTATTTTTTCCCCAATATTTTTCACCTAAAAAATAGTGGGGGCTAAAGCCTTTCCTTGCATTCCAGGTTTTTATAGGGTCTCTAATGAAAAGCATTCTCACTGTACAACCCTTCAATTGATTACCTTTTACAAAAGCATATGTCCAAGGGCGATTCAAGGTGTTGTGTTGGCATCAGCTGTGTGTCTGAGATTGTCCTCTTTCCCCTTGTGTGTGCAAGAAAAACTTACCCTGCATGTTCCACAGGTACGAAATAAATGACGCATAATGGGAAACACAGAGGAACTGCCATGGAGTTGCCGTCATAAATTAGAAAGGCCCCCAGGAAGATGACCAAGCGGGCTCCAATGGAAAGGCTCATTTCTCGGAGCACGTTTCTTTTTCATGGGCTTTTGTTATTCAGGAGCTTCAGGTTCAATCACTGTGCATCCACCTTTCACAGATGGCCAGGGTCTTCTCTGGGGAAGAAGAGGGGAGGATCCCCACTCACACTCTGCCTGAAACCCATGTGCTAAAACAAACAAACATGTTTTAATGAACTTCACAATGAGCCAAGGTGAAATGCAGAAAGTTACAGAACAGAAACATCCTGCCTGTCTATACAATAACTTTGGTTAGACTTTTCAAGCCAGATGTTCTAGGTATTTTAGACTTCTAGGTTATTCCAGGCACTTTTTTTTTCTAGATTATTCTAGGTACTTTAGAATTTAAACGCCATCAACAAAGTCTTAAGCCAGGATCTGAAAAAATCTTGCCAAACCGAATAGACGTCCCTGAGGGAACTGTAGCATCCTGGCCCAAAGCCTGGAGAAAGAAAGGAGTGGGACTGGGGAGGGGGGCGGGGGGTCGGGGGGAGAGGGCCTTCTCTCCCTGCCTCAGCCTCGGACGGATTAATCTTATGTTTTCCTTCCCTGAGCGAGTCTGTGCTGCCTTGGCGACGGGATGACCACAGCAGTTCTCAGGCAGCTTCGACCTCCCGGCCAAGTTGTCCAGTACTCAGGATGGCTTCTGCATCCTGTCTCGTTGGACATTTGTCGTTCCCGGGGCAGAAGGCCTGACAGCACAGGCTAGAGATGGAAAATGAGCCAGCACAGCATGACACCCCTTTCCCCTGACGCAGGTTGTCTGAATTTCTGAGCCCCCGGCTGAGTTTAATGGGACTTTTTTCTTTTCCCAGGGCATTATACTTGGCGTGATGGGGACAAAAATGATAATATTGCCACTGCTTTCAAAGGCCTTTGGTACAGAAGAAAATTTTACATAAAAGTCCAAGATTTGATAAAATATGAACTGAACACCTACAACACCCCACTTGGCTGTTCTCTCTACCCCTCCTCACTTTTCGCTGGTCTCTGGCCCATTCCTGGCCCTGCGGTTAAAGCCTGGAAGAATCATTTAGTGACACCAGACAGAGGAACAGGACAGAAAGACTGGGCTTAGGAAGCAGAAGGCTCGGGACCTGCCGCGACTGCACCCACCACGGGCTTCCTGGTCCAGGCACATGGTCCAGTGACCGTAGGCCTGGCTCAGAAATGGTTCACTGGGCAATTCCAGGATAAGTTCCCTGAGGTCCGAATGTTCCCTGTACTTAAATGTCAAACCCACCTTTGTGCTAGGCCCTGAGAGGATTAACAGGCTTAACCATCCATCCATCCATTCGTTCATTCATTCAACAAATGTTTGTTAAGCATCAATTACAATTTTTAAATGGAAAAAAAGTTGAGGAAAAGAAAGACAGCAGCTATCGTAATCACAAAGAAATAAGGTACAGCAGTATCAGTCAGAACCCACAGTTGCAAACAAAAGTATCCACTGAGCCTTTTTTTAAAAGGAAGGGATTTATTAGAGGATGTGAGGGGCTTGCAGACTTGGCAACTGGGAATAGGCCCCACCACCCGACAGGGCCACCCCAGCAAGGACCGTCCAAGCCCCCGGCAGCACCCACTGCGCAGTGGGCTGCAGAGCTCAGGCCAAGGGGGCGTGAGGCACTGCCTGGGAGTAGGCGGCCCTCCACGGACCGCTCGCCCGACGTGACGAACGCCACGTGCTCCTCTCTCTCACGCCGCTCCTGCCCCTCCACCTTCCCTGGGCCTGTCTACTGGCAGAGCCCAGGTTTCAGGCTGCTCACCAGCCACAAAGGAGGCCAGGCATTGGGTCCTGATTTTGACTTTGGAAATGTGGGTCTCTTAATGTGGGATTTTCCTTAAAATAGAAAAGACCCAGACCCAGAGACACAATGAACAAGCTGGTGATTGCCTATGGGAAGGGTGGTAGGAGGAAAGGTGGAAAGAAAAAAACCCAAACAACTAAGTAGAAACAGTTTAGATTTACGAAATAAAAGCCTACACATCCGTGTCTTTGAATGAATGATAACATATCTAGACATTATTACCAAAAAAAAAAAAAAAAGGTGTGAAGTGAGGGCCCAAATTCTCAGCAATGATTTTTTTTTAAGATTTTATTTATTTATTTTTTAGATAGAAGGGAAGGGAAGGAGAAAGAGAAGGAGAGAAACATCAATGTGTGGTTACCTCTCACGTGACCCCCACTGGGGATCTGGCCTGCAACGCAGGCATGTGCCCTGACTGGGAATCAAACCGGTGACCCTTTGGTTCGCAGCCTGTGCTCAATCCACTGAGCTATACCAGCCAGGACTCAGCAATGATTTTTTAAAAATAGAAAAAAGTTGTTTAAGAAATGCTGGCCCATAAAAAGTAAATAAGACAAGTGTGTAAAAAAAAGTCTCTGGAAAATCTTTTATCAAGAGCTGGTCACCAATTTTATGAGGAATTCCTTTAGAAATATAGGGAAGTTGGAACATGGCCCATCACTTTTTTTTAAATTACTATTAAAGACATATTCATTCTTAAGAAAATTATCAAACACAATTATTTGGAGTTAAAAATCAACTTTTCCCCAGTCTGACCATGGCCACGCCCACTCATCAGTCTTGTCTGTGTTGTTTCGCACGTTTCTCTGTTACACACACGTATACCATGTCTTTTCACTCAAATCAAATCATGCCATACTACTTTACGACTTTATTCACTTTACAATATACCAAAATATGTTTATGTCAGTAAGTGCAGATTTACCTTTTTTAAATATTTCATGACAATTTTCAAAAATACATAAAAGAAGACACAATAGCATAATGAACCTAAATTGTAACCCCAAAATCAACACGGTCAGTTCTGATTCATCTATATCACCACCCATTCTCCTGTCCCCGGAATGATCAGAAGCAGACACCAAGCATCACATCATTCCACCTGTATCTGTATCAATCAGGAGCTCGAAAACAGGGGTCCACGGGAAAGGGCCAGATAAGGCCTCCGCCGTAACTCCTCCAACCTCCCGCTGCAGAGTGGAAGCCGCCACAGACCCCACGTCACACTGGGGTGGCTGAGTTCTTACCAACTCTATTACACAGCAGGCTGGGGCCAGATTTGGCCTATAAGCCAGAGTTTGACAAACTCTGCTCCAAAAGATAAGCACATTCGCCCTGACTGATGTGGCTCAGTTGGTTGGGCTTCATCCCGCAAAGCGAAATGGGGCGTGTGCTAGAGGCAACCAGTAGGTGTTTCTCTCACGCATTGATGTTTCTCTCCCTCCCCGCCTTTCTCTAAAAATAAATAAAGTCTTTTTAAATAATAGAAGATAAGCACTCTTTTCTTTAATGCTAAAAATAAATGTTAACACAGTAATCTTTTCTTGCCCTGGCCAAGTAGCTCAGTTAATTAGAATGTTGTCCCCATACACCAAGGTTGCAGGCTTGATTCCCGCTCAGGGCACATACAGTAACCAACCAGTAAATGCATCAATAAGTGTAACAACAAATTGATGTCTCCCCCTGTCTCTCTAAAAGTCAATAAATACAAAAAAAATTTTTTAATAATTCTTTTCTCTAATATCATCAAACCTAAAAATGTTAATAATTCCTTGATATCATCAAATTTAGTCAGTGTCAATGTTTCCATAATTGTATCATAATCTTGTACATAGTTTACTTAAATCAGAATAAAATAGGACACACATAATCCAACTGCTCGTGCCATTTAAGTCTACTTTAACCTACAGTTCCGTCTCCATCTCTTTTTTTCTCCCTTAAAATATTTGTTGAAGGGTCTTCACAGGCTCTCGTGTGTCCTATAAAGTTTCCCACAGTCTGGGCTTGGTTGACTGTATCTCTGTGACGCCCTTGGTGCGTTCCTCTGTCATGAGTATTTCTTACAAATCAATAATAAGATCTAGAGTCTTGATCAGATGGAGGTGCATTTTTTTCTTTTTTCGCAGGACAACTTCATCACGAGGCATGTAACATCTGATGATCTCTTTCTCTGGCATGTCCTGGCTCACTGCTAGCCACGGCCCAAGGATATCAAGTCTGTTATTTCTCCTTCACGTATCAGTGAAATTCCTTTAAAGAGAATTGTTCCTTTTTCTACTATTTCATTACTCTGAGATACAGATCGAACAAGAAAACCAAAATCGACTGCTGCGTTTTCCTGTAATTTACTTGTTGTCAAAATAATGAGATGTTTCCTCTAAACCCTCCAAAGATATCCAATGAAGGCGTTTTCTTTTTGCTATCGTGATGAGCCTATAGATTTAAACATTGTAATTACTGTTCTTATTGATGCTGAAATTGTCAATTGTCTCATCTTCGGTCAATGAGAACTTATTCAGGATAGGGCTTCAGTCCTTGGACACTGTTCTAGCAGCATTTCATGGCTTCTTTTCTCTCTGGTCTGACAAAATTCCGGGTTTATTTGTGTCCCAGACCCGGAATCAGCCATTTCTTTGGAGTCCTGGTCCCTTTTGGTGGGAAGTGACATTTAGAGAACAAAATCTAGATTGCAGGGTGCCTTACCGTTACTGGGTCAGTCATTGTTTCTAGACATTTTTGGTGGACGGAGCAAAGAAATATGTTTTGTTTTGTTGAGGATAAGGTGCATCATGAGTTCATACTGATATTTCCCATTCAAATTCAGGACTGCAGGGTTTGTGCATAACCTCGTCAATTCTACATTTGTATTTCCTTTGACCACGCCAATAATCTCAATTCTCAATGCCACCTGCACAATTACTGTTCCTATGATAACATACGCACAAGTCTCCAAATGACGGCATCAACACTGCCATCAACGACATGATTCCTGAAAATAGTTTCCTGTCTTTGGGGTCATCTTGTTTGGATGGATGCTTTGGGTTGGGTTGGTTTATAAACAGACAGTCAAATTATTCTCTTTTAGGTCAATGGTTTCTTTTTAGAACTATATCCCACCTAGGAACAGGTTCATTTGTTTTAATTTTCAGCGATTGCTTTTTAAATCCATTTAGCTTTGTTTTAGAATTCTCCATAGCATTTAAGCTATTCCAAAGTTAAATATATGAAATAAGCTATGTTCAAAGAAGTCTAATTTCTATCTATGTTCCCTCTACCCTATTGTCACCCTTCCTTATAGACAACCGTTCATAATGTTTTCTCCTTCCATCTTTTTAAATATGAACAAATGTATAAATATTTTATATTTCCCCTCTCCTTGGTTGAATAGCCTTCTGCATCTGCCTATAAGGGAGATATAGCAAGCAGCGTCCCTCCAATCTTGACCATGAAAAATGCTTTTCCTACGGAGTATCCCAAAGGGTACATATTAGGCCACATTCATGTGGGAAATGCCACTACAATTCATAGAGAGAAGAAAAATAAGCTCTGCATGCTCAATAAGTATAGATTAGCTGAAAATGGTTTTTCTTATCCACAAGGTGAAAGGGTCTCTTTGTTTTTCACCTAATAAAGTCTCTCCCTAATTCCTCAGCCCTCTGCAAGAAGATTTCTGTGACTCCTGAGAACACCCCACCATGGAGCTGGGAGTCGCTGTTTGCAACTGTGACTGTCAAGTACAACGACATTGTAATTCTTGCTGGTGTGATATTTTCTTTCTTCTGGGCCAGTCCCCTCTGAACAGCGTCACTTCCTGGCATTGTGAGGTGTCCTCAATTGCCAAAGATCCTAAAATAAGGCAGGAAGACGTTTTCCATTGTTTTGCCTCTGTTCTCGTCTTCCTTAGCGTCATTACCTAACGTGAAAGGCCAATGTCCTGTCCTTGTTCACAAGTCCAAGTGCACAGCTGCTCTGAAGCAGTCTGCGCAGTGGGCCTGTGTCAGGTTGTACATCCTTTATCCCCAAGGACACCTCCTGGGTGGTCGCTTTATCTGCAGCTGAAAGGCTTCTCTCTTCGCTCCAGGCACTAGTGGTGGTTAGTGGGTCTAGACAGAAGGTGGGAAGATTTGACTCCTCACTGGTGACACATCAAGAGAAAATTAATAAAGGATCTGAGCCACACTGGGCTGACCTGAATTCTTGAATTCTTGCTGAGATGGGGCTTTTAGGTACCCCGATGAAGAGATCAACCCCACTCTCTCTGTTCCCACTCAGCACTTCAATACAGCACTGAGGCCATTTGGCTGATGTAACAAGCCAGCATGAATCTCTACAGAGTGAAAATCGTGTCCCTAGAGGGCTCGCTGAGAGGGAGATGAGTATTGCATGAAAAAGGCCAGATCACTGCAGGGACAGAGGGCTCACCGCCACCAGCGTTTGTAGTTGCCGGTGCGTCAGCCGGCTCAGCGAGGCTGCTGGGACTGTTTTCCTTCAGGCCCCCGCCATCTCCTAAGTCTGTGCCTCTCCCTGCTGGGGGCCTTCGGGGGCGCCTTCCGCACACCATTTAGGCAGCCTGCCCGGGAAGCAGGTCTCGTACCGATACCTATCACCTCTGGCTCATACCCTCCTCACTCCTTTGATCTTTCACCCACTCCTGGAGGCCAACTGCTTTCTCATTGGCCCCTTGTCACCCCTGATAGTCGTTTCCCCATGTACGTTGCCCCCGCGCCTGGGTGGAACTGTATAGGTTTGCATCAGGATGCCTCAGGTGGGATCCTCAGCTGCTGTTTCTCCAACAGTGGTCCACAGACCACCTGCATCAGAATCATCTTAGGGTACCTGTTAAAAATACAAACCATGAGGGCCCCCCTACGTTTGTTGAATCAGGATTTCCTGGAGGAGGCTTAGAATCTGCCCTTTAACAAAACCCACATGGTGTCTCTGCATTAGAGTCTAAGAACCGCTGACCCAGCCCTCCTTGCGTGCAGGGCTGCCTGCTGGGCTTCACCTCAGCTGACCTCTGTTTCTCTAGAAAGCCTGTACAAACGGCAGAGCAGCCCACCTGTCTCCCTGCCCAGAAGCTCCTATTATCAAATACATTGTTGTAATTTTGCTTTGCCCCACACTCACAAAGTCCCATGAACTTAGCACATCAAAACTTTTTTTTTAAGATTTTATTTATTTATTTTTAGAGAGAGGAGAAGGGAGGGAGAAAGAGCAATGTATGGTTGCCTCTCACATGGCCCTCACTGGGGACCTGGCCTGCAACCCAGGCATGTGCCCCAACTGGGAATCGAACCGGGACCCTTTGGTTCCCAGCCCGCGCTCAATCCACTGAGCTACACCAGCCTGGCAAACGCATCAAATCTTGATAGTCTTCTTTGTTCTCATTGAAGAGACTTTTCCCGCCCACTCCAGACAACGGACACCAGGCAGTACAGGACTGTGAACCCCGAGAGAAGAAGGGAAACAAGTGACGTGAGTTATAAAGCCTCCGGGCTTCCTACCTCAAGGCAAGTCCTGAACTGCAGGTCAGGGACAGAGACCGCGACAGACTCATCAAATTGAGATGATGGAGATCAGGGTTTAGGGAGCAGAGTACAGGCTGGAGGGGCTGCACAGAGAGAGAGAGAGTTCCAGAAATCTGAATAGGGGCCTTGAGTCTTTGACCGAAAACCTAATCTGCAAATACTGAGGATAAAACTCATTTGTGTCCCCACCAACCAGAGTGGAGGGACCTCACCAAATACTGAACGGGGTATTCAGCACAGACTGCAGAAAGGGTCACCCCTTAGAAATGGGACTAAATTGGCCCTAAAATAAAGGCTGTTCTATAAGAGCTTAAAAACAAGTCCCAAAAGGGCCAAACTGATCCACAAGTAACTGAATTGCCTGTCTTTTAAACTCTAACACACTTTAAAAAATTAAATATCTAGCATTCAACAATGAAAAAAATTGCAATATCCTACATACCATAAAAAAATTACTAGGAAGCACTTGAGATCTTGCTCCCTGGCATATCTCCTCAGTTTGGCTCAAATAAACGCACATAAAAATTCCAAAAGAAAATTTACTAGACTTCCAAGAAGCATAAAAATGTGACACATAACCAGCAGAAAAGTCAGCCAATAGAAAAAGACCCAGAAATAATAGAGAAATGGAATTATCAACAAAACCATTAAGCAAATATTATAAATGTGTGGTTGTTCAAAGTGAATCAGAAAAAGTTAGCGTAGTAAGAAAAGAAGGGAAAGGTATAAAAGAGAAGCAAATGAGAAATACAACACTTAAAGTGAAAATTTTACTTCATGGAATTTACAGATGAAACATCCCAGAAGAAAACATCAATGAACTTGAGTTCAAAATGAAGCACAGCGAGAGAAAAAAAGATTGAAAAAAAAAGAAAAGTACCCCAGTGACCTGTGAAATACTGTCAGGTGTACAGCGCAAATGTACGTCAAACCCAAAGAGGAAAGAGAAGAGTAGAAAAAAGTCCCTGAAGAAATAATGCCTGGAATTTCTCCAAAATCCATGAGCACTATAACCCCAGAGATTCAAGAGGCTTAACAAACCCCAGTCAGCACAATAAACTCAATGAAAACTGCACCAAGGGACGTCAGAACCAAACTGATGAAAACCTGTGATAAAGAGAAACATCTTAAAAGCAGTCAGAGAAAAAAGTCACAGTACAGATAAAGGAATAAAGTTATGAACCACTACAAACTTCTTGTCAGAAATTACGTAAGCCTGAAGACAATGAAGTGATATCTTTTAAGTGCTAAAAGAAAAAAAAAACAAACAAACACTGTTAACCTAGAATTCTATGCCCAGGGCAAAACTAAAAGTGAAGGACTTTCAGATGAGCAATAGCTAAAAGAATTTCTCAACAGCACAGGAAATGCAATTTTTCATGATCTTCAGGCAGAAGGAAGCCAGATAGAACTTAGGGCTACACAAAGAAATGAAAAATGCCTCAAAATGGTGATATGTAGATAAAATAGGTATTTATCTTATTTTTAATTTCCTTGAAAGATAATGGCTATTTAAAGTAAAATAATAACAATAACTTATGGAAGTCCAACATATGTAAAAGTAAAATCTATTAAAACAATAACGTAAAGGATAGGAAGGGGGAAATGGAAGTAAACTATTCTCAGTTTCTTACACTGAACTTGAAGTAGTATAATATTACTTGAAAATAAACTGCCATAAGTTAAAAATGCATATTTTAATCCTTAGAGCAACAATTAAAAACAAAACAGAGGGAAAACTAATAGGCCAATAGTGGAGATAAAATGGAATCCTAAAAATTAACCAATCAATCCAAAAAAGCAAGAAAAGTAGAAAAGGAATAATATGGGATTAAAAAAAGAACAAACAACAACATGGTAGGTTTTATCGCAACATTATCAATAATTACATTTACAGAATCTAAACACTACTATCAAAAGCCAGGTACCACCAGACTAAATTTTAAAACCAAAGCTGAACTATATGCAGTCTGCAAGGTAGGCACGAGTAAGTTGGAAATAGAAGAATGGGAAAAGATAAACCGTACAAACACTACTCCCCAGAAAAGCTGGCGGGGCTTTATTAATATCAGAAAAGTAGATCTCAGGAAAAGAAATACTACCAGGAATAAAGAGGGACATGTTACATTTGTTAGAGGGGTCAATTCATTTGGAAGACATAACAATCCTAAATATGTAAGCACCTAAAAACAAAGCTTCAAAAAACATAAAGCAAAACTGGTAAAACCAAAGAGAAATAAACACATCCACAATTCTAGATCCAAAAAGCCCAAAACGTGATTGGGGTTACCCATATTTTGCCATGTATAAAGCATACTTCTGGCCCAAATTTTTGAGGGACAATAAGGATGTGCATCACACATGGGCATAATGATTACATACCATGGGTATAGCAATGGGCATAATAATCCTGTATATAATGCGCACCCACATTTCTTTGCGCATTATGCACAGCAACATATGGCGAATGTCTTGGAAATGTCTTACCCAATAAAACAGGTAAAGAAACCAGTTCCTGAAGAAACGTGGTCCCCAGCGAGACCCCCATCTAGGCCCAAACAGATGTGCATTGACATTGTGAATCTGCCACTCCCGAGTTGTGTGACTTTGGGTGAAATACCTCTCCAGACCTCCGATACTGTACCTGTAAAATAGAGATAACAGTAGCGGGCGAATGGGGCTATTGGCATAGGATTAGCGGAGAGAGAGTAAGCATCTTGCCACTTTAACCATCTCTCTCTTTCCTGACCTAAGCCCACAGGTGGAAGCCGACTGCTCGCTCACAGCCCATAAGCCCTCCCTATGGTTTTGCCCCAATAACCCGAGTCGAAGGTGGTCCAAAATGCATCTGGTACTAAACCTGCTTGTTAGTTGTACTTTATATTGTAATCATGTAATTTAACTAAATATTACTTAAATCTGTGTGATAGGAGCACAAAAAGAAAGAACATTATTCTTTCTATGAAAAATAATTTGAATGCCTTGGAAAGCCTCCAGAAAGGCAGGTTGTTAAAATAAATTAGTATCCGTCTACATGCATGTGAAAAAGTGGGGCAAACAGTCAAAAATCTAGAAACTCTTCTCACCATTGCTTCCCTATCCCTTTAAGGCTTTGCTCCACTTTAAAAGATTCTAAACTGGAAATCTTAGATAATGGGTCACAGGTGTGGTTTCCACAAGACTAATGATCTGGAACCTGGGTCAGGCACTGTCTTCAAAGAGGGGCTCTCAGCCTTAAATCAAGAGATCAACAAGAAAACATTCACACTCCTGTTGGAAGTTAAAGTGAAATGGTGGAATTCTGAGTATATCACTTTGCATGATTTCCCACTTCAGCTGACTTTTTAACAGACTCAAAGACCTGTCCTGCTCACCTCAGGGAAGAAGCGCTCCCAGCACTTGGCACTCGCTAAATGTTAGCTCCTTCTCTTCCCCACCCCTACCGCTTTGGAAGTTCCATTTGGTTTCACACCCAAATGCCATTTCTGTTCTTTAACATTTCACCGGTGAAAACACACACGGCTGAAGTGTCTTCACGCTGCACCAAACCAGTGCTATTTGTGGAGAACATTTGAGGCTCAGGACATTTCTATTTTACACGTTCCAGAAGCCTCACCCTACGACTCAGCAGAATCCAGGGAGGCCGGGGGAGGGTGGGGTGCAGAGGCCACTCATGAACAGTCATCCAGATTCTAATGACAATAACACCCCTAGACCACCTAGCCCTCACTCAACCTCCGGGCACCCCTCCGAGCTGGGTCATGTTGTTCTTTTCCACCTGAAAGCTTAGGGAGTGGAACACGGAAAAGTTAATAGACTTGCTTAACTCAGCACCACAAGTTAATAGAGGAGGGGGTGAGACCCCCAGCTGCTGAAGCCGCCAGCTGTCTGCCCTGGCCTGTGTTGTTTTTGGTTTGATTCCCTCGCCAGTAAATAACATGTGCGTGTGGACATGTGCCTGTGCAATTACCTACATGTATCTTTGCTCCTTCATGGGAAAGCCTGCAGAAGAAATTTTATGGTAATGTTCTGCCATGCTGCAGTTTCTCCGGTCCCTCCTTTGATTCAAAGAGCTCAGTTCTCCCCCAGGCTTTCTGCATCCACTGAGGACTTGGTTCTCAAAGGAAGCAGCAGGTGCCGTGCCACCACCAACCTTCCCGGTCTGGCCACAGCCTTGGGAGAAGCCTGGAGGAACAGCCCCTCTGGGTGAAGGACCACAGCCTAGAGAGAAAGTCCCCAGAAGACTGGGTTCCTCGCACCCTCAGCAATTCTGGACCTCCAATTGCCAGAAAACAGTGTCCCCAGTGCCTCTGCACAGCCCCACCCACTGTCCCCTGCCACGGTTAGCATGCCTGGAGAGGCTGGTCATAAACTGGGACATGGCATGAGGTGTTTTTTTTGGACGAAAATTTATACAAACATCAGCTCAGTCTGAGGAGCAAATTCAGGCTGGCCACAGCCAGCCTATAAACAGGAAAGTCTGAGAAAATCCTGTCACCTCATCCAGGGCCAAGCCTGCACCTCTGAGGCCAACATTCATACACTCACAAAAGCCCCCACCGAGCACCGAGCACCAGAGCAGGCTCTGGGTGCTGGCACCCAGAAAGAAGCCCAGCAACCAGAGGGAGGAAGGAGAAGGGTGGGAACAGACTAGGAAAATGAACGAGGAGGAGACTGAAGGTGGTGCTTGAACTTGGTACAGTGTCTGTGGACTCCTAGCATTGACCGACAGTCACTGGGCTGGCATGTCACTGCGTGCTGTCCCAGGGCTCCACCCAAGGCCCCATGCCACTCCTCCGGCTCCTGTGTGTCCTGCTTCCCTCTGCAAACTTTAGGGACCTTCCAAGGGCGGCGGCCTCACCCCACAAGGGAGCCCTGTGGCACACAGAACGAGCGGGGACAGAATAAAATCCCTCACCCTGGTCTGGGGAGCCGGACACTGGGAACGAAGCTCAGCTTCTCTGTCTTGCGGTCACCTCTGATGTCCTAGGCCACACGTGGCCTCCGTGTCCTTTGAGATGGATTTAAAGTCACACATATCACTGTTACCGAAAAGACACAAGATAACCAGAGTTGGTGAGGATGTGGAGAAAGAGGAACCCTGGCTCCCTGCTGCTGGGAATGTAAACTGCGACAGCCAGTGTGGAAAACAGTATGGAGCATCCTCCAAAAAACTAAAAATAGAACTGTCATTCTACTGAGGGGTATTTGTCCAAAGGAAAAGAAGTCAATATATTGAAGAAATATCTGTACACCCGTGTTCACTGGAGATTTATTAACAACAGCCAAGACATGGAAACAACCTAAGTGGATAAAGAAAATGTGAGCTAAACCCACACACCCAGGGATATTATTCAGCCATCAAAAATCCTGCCACGGGCGACAATGTGAGTGGACCTCGAGGGCATTATGGGAAGTGAAACAGAAAGGCAAATACTGTGTGATCTCATTTACATGTGGAATCTAAAAAACCCAAACTCAGAAACAGAGTAGACTGGCGGTGGCCGGGGCGGGGGAACTGCGGGGATCGGGCGGATGCGGGCCGGAAGGTCCACACTTCCAGCGGTTAGAGGAGTGTGTTCTGGCGATCCAATGTCCAGCGTGGTGGGTCTCGTGGGCAGCGCTGCGGCCGACACCTGAACGTCACTAAGAGTGGATCTCAAGTGTTCTCACAGGAACGACAAAAAAATTTAGTTACGGGAGGTGACGTTAGCTAACGTGGTAGAAATGATTTCACAACATACACAACCATCAAATCGTCACGTTGTACCCCTTAAGCTCACGCCATGTTATATGTCAGTTATGTCTCAATGACTCCGGAGGGCAGCAGAGTGAGCCATGTCACAGCAGCGTCACAGAAAGCGAACACTGACTAACGCGTCCTCTTACTCTTAAAAAGAAAAACCACACACTTTGAGGGCGGCACTGGGAGGCTGATGAATGGGGACTGTTCCTGGGTTTAAGAAGACCTGGGACCCTAGCTCTGCCCCTGACTAGCGCTGGGCCAGCTGCTTCCTGGCACTCGGGGGCCTCAGTTTACTCACTTCACCCCTGTGGATAGGCTATGCGTTTCAGAGGGTGCGTTTCCAGAACCATTTTCTAAACTCTGCTCTGGACAGCAAGCTAGCCCTTGGTAAGGCAGTAAGGTAGTTGCCCACACGCCCTTCTGTCACATTTATTTAAAGGGACAACAGCCCTGTGATGGAGGCCACAGTGCCTCCCAGGTCCCACCTTCAGGGTCAAGGCGTCAAGAGACGGGCTGCTGAGAGCCCCGCCTGAGAACTGCCCCGTGCGAAGGCAGTGCCGGCATCTGGCTGGCACCTGCTCCCTGGAGACAGCCTCGCCCTGTGGGTCCAAAGCCCAGGCCCCGGTCTCACTTTAAGAAAAGTCAGAGGGTGGTCCCAGAGGCAGTCTCTGCAGAATGAATTGAGGCCTTTTTTACTGCCGCATCATGGATCAAGACCCTTCCCGCCTCTCACACTCCCCTCCCCAGCTGTCCCCGTCCCACAGCATGTCCCTGGAGTTTCCTGCCCCAAGTCTCCATCTCTGAGTCTGTCTCTTGGCAGCCACCCAGCCACCCCCCCCCACACACACACACAGGCCTGCCTCAGGCCAAGCTCCACCCTGCTTTTCCAGTGAGGACAGACCCTTCTTCCTTCCGCACCTGTCAATGAAAGGATGACTAATCACTGCCTAGGTTCAGCTTGGGGTGTGTGTGTGTGTGTCCACTGCAGGGAAACTGAGAACAGCCAAGTGACGTCCTGTGTGTCACCGCCTGTGAGATTAGGTCCAGCTGGCTAATTGAGGCTCATTCACTGTCCTCTCCTCAGGTGAAAGCGACGGGGGAGCTTGTGTGGAAAACGATGAACCCTACTTGAGTTCAAACAGCTAATGTGAGCTGGGAGACCCCATTCTCCCTTCTGGAGCCTTTAATGAACGAGCCTATTTCTTCCCCCATCTCTCATTATCATTACAGCTTCTACCCGTTCACATTCTGTGCAGCCCCCACCCAACAGCACCAGTGCAGATTTGGAAAGAGGATCACAGGAGGGGGCACACTGCGCCGGGGGGTTCACATCTGCTTCTGTGGAGCGGCTCCCTGGGCGTGGAAGCCTATCACAGCCCAGCTAATGCAGGAGCAGCTGTCTTGCGAGACGCCAGCGAGGGACCCAGAGGCACTGAAAATCCTCACTAATGTAAATGAGTGTGGCTTACCCTTGGCAGGCTAAGTGAAATGGCGTATTTTTAAACGAGAAGACCTGAAGCATTGTAGGTAAAATAAGAGGCCTCCCTTTGCGAGTGTGCTGATGGACTCACTCAGATCCTGGTGACGGATGCTAGGGGCCTGTCATTGTCCACGTCAACGCGAATCTGAATTCACCTGGTGATTTGCAAACACAGTTACTGACTTGCGCTTTCGCCAAAAGAGACTCAGTGCATCCTCACAGTGTCTTTCTTCCTTATGCCTCTGGTTGTGATCTAGGATTTCTCCAATGCTGAAATGGAGAGCAAAGGAGACATGGAAGGCTCGTTCAGGGGGAGGTTTCTAGGGATTCGGCAGATCTCCGGCCAGTCTCTCAGGGGACTAAGTCACACCAACTAAGGCCACAGGAGATGGAGTTATACAGGACAAAGCCACTGGTGCAAAGCTAGGGAGTGAGAGAGTACGGAGGGAGGGAGGTTTTTGTATAGACAGAATCTTTCAGATCCGCTGTGCGTTTCCTCCCTAGCAAGGTATCTGAAATAGTAACTGGAAGAGTAAGCAGAGAATTAGAGCAAAGAGAGTTTTGAAGGTTACGTTATCCAGTCTAGGGAAGACTGTGGAGAATGATCTCAGTGTTACCCTAGAGTTTACTGTTCAAGTCACTATAATTTTTGTCTCTTCTAAAGCCGGAGTCTCTTTCTCTCCCCATTAGACAGTACTAGATAAACACAAACTCTGCTTCTGAAATCTTCTCTTTCTAGGCTCCATGTAAACTACCACTGTACAGTTGGCATTTACCATAAAAATGTTGCAATTACCAAGATTACTGTGTATTATATAATAACTAATAAAATGACTTTGAATAATGGCATTATCTATCCCCATTCTAAACTGTAACGTTTGGACCCATATGGTGGTCTCTAGGATTAGAAAGTAGCATTAGAACTCCAAGAGGAGCTAAGACATAGAAAGGAAGAGCGTAGTTAACAATAAGAAAGGATGGTGGGGGAAGGATGAATGGACAGATCAGCGGACACGCTGTTGAGAAAATGAGCCAGCATTCCCACTCACATGTTAAAGGAATTTGGAAGACAGAATGAAGAGTAAAGTGTGAAGAAACCCTTGGTATAGGCCAAAGGTAACCGAACGGCTGGTTGAAATCGGTAAGCCCAGAGTCCCCAAATCCATTCTCGATAGACTCCTAAAGATTTCTTTAGGAGACAGTTCAGATCCAAGCACATTTTAGCCCTCTATCCTTACTTTTTCCTATCCCAGAGAACTAGACTGTTCAAACTCCTTCAGATTCAAGACACAACAGGTTGAAAGTAAAAGGATAAAAAAGACATAACATACAGACGGTACCCAAAAGAGAGCTGGAGTAGCTACGTAGACAAAATAGGCTAAGACAAAAACTGTTCCTAGAAGCAAAGAACATTTTATAATGATAAGAGAAATGATCCATCAGGAAGATATAATAATTATAAACCTGTATGCACCTAATAAGAAGGCTCCCAAATACATAAAGGAAAACATGGAATTGAAAGGAGAAATAGGAAATGCAGCAATAAGAGTTCAAGAGTTCAAGAGTTCAAATGACCTACATTTAACAATGGCTGGAACTCCTAGGCAGAACACCAACAAAGAATAAAGAATGTGAGAAGAGAGATCTCTCCCCCGCTTAGAAGACATTCTCATCACCCACATCCCAAGAGAGGGAAGAGAAGAAAGTGCTACAAAGCAGGAGAGGGCTCAGGCGCACTAGCAAAGGGCTGTCCACGAAAGAGTGCCTCCCTCCGAAGGAACAGAATGTGCGAACCTCCGCGTCTCTGCTGCAGAAGTCTGACCGCCCCCAGCTGCTGGGCCAGTTCCTGGTCCCTAACCTGTAGCCACACTTTTCATTAGTAGGGGGGTTGGGGGAAGCAGAGTCCTTAAGCTTCCCTAAAAAATTACAGCGTCTGTAATTTTCACCTTTCTACACAAGATTAACTACCTGTCACCTAGACAAATAGGGGGCACAAGAAAATGACATCAGCCTCCCAGCACTCCTGGAAACGTCACGGCAGGGTCCTACACCTGGGAAGGTAGGACACGTCCAGAAGTAATGACCAGGCCACTACCACCTTCACTTTAGATCCCTTGGTGTGATATACAGGGTCTGGCAAAAATAACACCCCTTTTTTATTACAAAATCTTTTATTACAAAATCATAAGCATGTAATCTGTAACAGAACAATATCACACTCAAGCACACCATATAACACTTTAGGTGAAATGTTCAAATTAAAACTATACATTATTACACCCATATTATTACCCTACCAACAATACTCAAGCATGCCTTCCTCCTGCCAGACCCTGTACACATGTTTTAAAGTATGTGGAAAAAGGAGAGTGTACAAGATTTACTTAGACACCAGTAGAGGAAAGATTAAAGAATCAATTTAAAGAATAACTTATTTTTATTAATTAATAAAATTAAAGAATTTTTGTCGCATTTCAAGAAACATAAATTTCTTCTATTCACAAATACCTGAAAAAAAAATCTGGTGCTTTTTCTTCCCTCCAAGGTTACAAACATCTTGCTACTTAACTGGGCAAACAATGATGAATTGGTTTAAGTTCCACCCTCCACTGGGGAATGCATTGCTGCATACATTAAACCTGAGCTTCTGGTACCTTGTAATTATTGACTAATTCCTTCAATCAAGTCCATTTATGGGCTTTAATAGATTTCTAGCGTAGCTTAATGACTTTTTGCTGGTGCCCTCCTAGAATAGTAATTTTTAGCATTCTGTAAACAACTTTATAATTTTTCATTAGTTAATCCCCCCAATACTCCAATGAGGTTACATGAGAATTATTTCATTTTATAAAAAACTTAGTGGAGTGAGCCCTGACCCACATGGCTTCTCCAACCACAATGGTATGAAACTAGATATCAGTTACAGGAAGGAAACTGAAAAGTTTACAAATAAGTGGAGCTTAAACAACACACTACCGAATAAAACATAAGTCAAAGAAAAATCAAAAGAGAAATAAAGAAAAACACCTGAGACAAATGAAAATGGAAATACGACATATCCAAACTTATGGGATGTCGCCACAGCAGTTCAAAGATAGAAGTTCATAGCATCAGGAATCAAGAAAGTTATCAAATAAACCACCTCACTTTACACCTCAAAAAATTAGAAAAAGAAAAACAAATGAAGCCCAAAGTCAGTAGAAGGAAGGAAACAACAAAGATCAGAGTAGAAACAAATGAAATAAAGAGTAAAAAGACCATAGAAAAGATTAATGAAACCAAGAGCTAGTTTTTTAAACAAAAAGATAAAGACTCAGTAAAATGAAAGATAAACACTTGCAGAAAAAGAGAGAGAGAGAAAGGACTAAAATACCAAAATCAGAATGGAAAGAGGAGATATTACAACTGATGCCACAGAAATACAAAGGGTTATAAGACACTCCTATGAATAATTTTTGCCCACATATTGAACAACCTAGAAGAAATGAATAAATTCCTAGAAATATGCAACCTTCCCAGACTGAGTCATTAAGAAATATAAAATCTGAACAGAACATTTACTAGTAAGGAGATGGAATCTGTAATCAAAGCCTCCCAATGGACAAAAGTTCAGGACCAGACAGCTTCACTGGTGAGTTCTACCAAATATTTAAAGAAGAATTAATACCAATACTTTTCAAACTCTTCCCCAAAATAGAAGAGGAGAGAATACAAGGCCAGCATTACCCTGATACCAAAACGCCAATATCCCTAATGAGCACAGATACAAGAAACCTCAACACAATAGTAGCAAAGTAAATTCAACAATACATTAAGAGTACCACACACCATCATCAGGTAGGATTTATTCCAGGGATGGCGGAATGGTTCAGCATTCACGAATCAATCACTGTGACACAGCACATTAACAAAATGAAGGATAAAATCATGTGATTATTAAAATAGACGCAGAAAAAGCATTTAACGAAATCAGCATCCATTTATGATAAAAGCTCTCTGCACAGATGGTTAGAGGAGATTCACCTCAACACAGCGAAGGCCGGATTTGGCCAGACAGTGGCCAACGTCATGCTCGATGGTGAAAAGCTGAGAACTTTTCCTTTAAGATCAGAAACAAAACAAAAATGCCCATTCTCACCATTTTAATTCAGCATGGTATTGGAATTCCTAGCCAGAGCCATTAGGCAAGAAAAAAAAATAATAAATGACATCCAAATCAAAAAGAAAGAAGTAAAACTGTCTCTGTTTGCAAATGACATAAGTGTACATATAGAACACCCTAAAGACTCCACCTACACATCCATTAGAACTCAACGAATTCAGGTAAGAAGTCGCAGGACACAAAATCAATACACAAAACTCTTGCACTTCTACACACGACTGCATCAAAAAGAATAGCTTCCCACCACTTGTCTTTTCAGGTGCTGGGGTGAATCTCTAAACTAAAGGCCTCCTTTGGCTTTAATGGAGAAACCCAAAGCACTCTGTCGGTGTGAGACCAGATGTTCATCAAATCTGACTGCCTCTCCCAGCTGCGCTGCTCGCCAAGCAGCAGGGTCTTGTCGGGGACAAAGGGAGGCACTTTAACCCAGGCATCACCATGGCAACTCACCGTCTGGCAGCCACGCCCCAGCAGCTGCAGCCTGTTAGTCCTGATGACAGCTCTGTCCTTGTGGTCCCCAACAGTGTGACTAGCCAAAGGGAGCATGAGCGTGTGTCTGTGTCCAGCCTGGCTCTCTGGCCCATGCTGCATCTTCATTCAGCTCTCAGCTCACCGACCACCTGCCGCCAGCACAGGCCTGCCTCCCAGAGTTCTGCCCCGCCCCACCCCCACCCCGTGGAGAGATGGGACCCTGACAGGTTCTCAGCCCTGGCCGCCCAGTACGGTCTGAGGAGCTCCAGTCCGGACACTGGGTGAGCCAGCCCCTCCGGTCCGTGGAGCACCACAGCCAGAACTGAGTCGTCACCCTGCCGCACCAATCTCGCGTTCCCCTTCCAGCTCTCGCTAGCCAAATCTAGCTCTTCACATATCTCAGCATAACCCACTCCACACTTTTCTGAAGGGCTTTCCTACACTTGTCCCGTGTGACCCTGAGCAGGAGGAAGGCGGACATCCAACTCGCCCACTGTGCTGAAAGCCACCAGTGCCCCCACTCTGCAGCCACTCCGGGGCAGAGCTGGAAGGGGGCATCGGGGGTCCCTGGCTCCTGGTCTGGTGCATTTCCCAGCCCATCACACGGCCTCGTGTGGACTCTATTAGCACAGCTGCGCTTTCTGTGAATGACAGTGTCTGTAGCCAGCTGTCGAGTGGCTAACACACCGCTTCTGCGGAGCCACCCTCTCTGCCTCCACAGGAGAAACCAGGGTCACTGCTTCAGAGGCTGCGAGGCTGCGGCTTCGCCACAGCTGGGAGGAGGAACCAGGGCAGCGGACAGAAGCTCCCGTGCTCTCCTAGATTAGATAACAAAAGGGGAACTCGCCTGGGAGGAACCGCCAGCTGAAGGGCCCGGGGAGAAAATGACTTGGGACAGCTAGAACCAAGGGCAGTTTTGGTTGAGGGATCAGAAACCCACACAAGCTTCCTCAAGCCAAAGGTTTATGTTTTTATTTAGGAAAGAAGTGGTTTAATGGAGGTACAGCTGGGCCTCGAGGGAACCCAAGAATGAAGGGACGAGACTCGCTCTCTCGCATCTCAGCTTCTCTCCGTGTGCCAGCGCCCCTGGTCCCGCTGTCCCTTGGTCTCCCTGATTGCTCAGGCTTTCTACATGCCCACAGCCTCAGCCTGCTTATTTCTTCATCTCACTCAGCCTCACCACGAGTCTGGCTTTCTCTGTGGACATTACAGATAGCCAAATCAGACCCTGGGGCTGGCGGCGCCCCACGTTCAGGCGCTAGGGGGCAGGATCTGGCTCTTCATCTGGGCTGGAAGGGCCCTTCCTCAGTTCAGCTCATCTGATTCCAGGGGCACTGAGTCGGGTGGGAGGCTGCCTACGTCTGGTAAAGGCCATTCCTTAGAACTGAGCCTAGATAGCCCTGGCTGGTGTGGCTCAGTGGATTGAGTGCCGGCCTGAGAACCTAGGGGTCATTGGTTCGATTCCCAGTCAGAGCACATACCTGGGTTGCGGGCCAGGTCCCCAGTGGGGGGACGCATGAGAGGAAAAACACATGTTGATGTGTCTCTCCCCACTTTCTCCTTTCCTTCCCCTAAGTATAAAAATAAACAAAATCTTTAAAAAAGAAAAATAAAGAACTGAGCCTAGACAAGCACTCAGTCAGGTGAGTCTATCTCATGGAAAAAGGCTGGGCCTCTGATAGAAGCCATGAACGAGTCATTTATTAGCATGTGTTGGAAATGGGTTAGACTGATGGACAGCTCGTGTGGGAAGGACCAGAACACAGACTCTGTGAGACTACCTTCTCCCTGGGGAAGCGCTGGTCCAGAGCAGTGATTGCGTCATCACTTTTAATAGACGCACTTCAGGAAGAGGCAAATGCCTGGTTTCCCCACCAGCTTCAACGAGAAGCGATGAGACTTGAACGTGGAGAAGAATCACCCTGAATGGGACTTAAGAAAACTGGGCTTTAATTCAGGTGCTGCTCTGAATTTTCCATCTGGCGTCCCTCCTTCTCCATCTCGCTAACTGCTAATATTCGAGCCCCCACTAGGGAAGTCCCTGTCCTGGGCTCCCATGGGACTCGCTACACACCCTGTCATGGCAACATCACGTTACCCCAACACCGTTGGCTTCCCATCGCACTAGAAGTAAGTTTCTCTAGCATGAAGCCTCTGTGGTATCCTTAGTTAAATCCCACTGCCTTCCACGGTGCTTGACATCCAGCAGGCACTCAGTAAATGGTTTTCAGCTGCACTGATTGCCCAACGTGCTTATAGGCTGCAAATAAGGGCTGCAAATAAGGGCATAGGCACTGCTGCCTGGCTGAAAACGCAGAGACGCCTTGTGATGGGGGAGGGGTCACCACCTACCTGACTCCACGGAGACCACAGGGATGGTTTGTAGAGCGCAGCGATCCTGCCTGGGGTGCTGATGTCTCCACCCGCAATTTTAGGAGAAACTGCATATTCTTGGACTGCAAATCAGTACAGCCCTGCCACTACAGATGCTGTTCTGGGCACATTTTATTGCAAAAGGGAAGTCTCAATATAAAAAGAAACGATGTCAGCAAGGCAGCAAACCAGGGACCCACAAGCTGTGGGTTCGGTCCCCGGTCGGGGCACGTACAGCAGGCACTTGATCCACCAAGATCAGTTGATCAGTTGATCCACCAAGATTTTTCTCTCACATCGATGTTTCTCCCTCTCCCTCCCTCCCTCCCTTCCCCTCTCTCTAAAATAAACATATCCTCAGGTGAGGATTAAAAAAATAAAATAAATAAAATAAAAAACAAGGAGAAACTGTCAGAAAATATATTTTAAAGACTCTGGAAACCAGTCAAAGTTTACAGCCAGCAGGTGAGTGCCGAATCAAGAAAAAGGCCTCCAAACACAGAAGCAGCTTTCCTGGCTATTCTGAATGCCCTTCCTCCACCCCTTCTCCTATGCCACGGTGGTCTTAAAGTGGCATCTCTCTTTCTGGACATCTGCTTCCTTCTCCTGCTCATGGGCTGGCTTCGCCGCTCTTCCCATCTGTACAGTACAAAAAATGTGGCCAACGATGTTAACCACATCACTGCCCTAAGTACCTCTCTCTCTCACTCTCTCTGTCCTTGTCTCAGTTCCCAATTCTGGGAAGAAACATTTGAAGACAAGTATCTACCCATAAATTCTACAACTCTGGCCTAAGTAAGGGACAATAATTGGCCTGTATGAGCTGCCTACCCCTGGTCCCATGAATTGTAACCAGGCAGACAAAGTCACGGGTGTAAAGGGTGAAACAGCAGACAAACCGAGAGGCGCTGCCATGGTGGGTGGGAAGCATCTGAGTGTGACCAGAATACAGTGTACTCAAGGCTGGGGGTGCGCACCGAGTACACAGGTCCAGAACCTACATAGTAAATTAAACTGCTACATGCAAAGCTGAGCTGTCTTTTTCATGAGTTTGTTTTTATTTTCTGAAACCAAAACCAAGAAAGACAGGTCTAGCAAGGCAGAGATGGGAAACTCAGGGCCTGAGGAATCAGGAGTCCTAGTTCAAGGTCACACATTTAGTAACTTGCAGGCTGAATGCTGAGAACAAGTCCATCCAATTCCAAAGTCCGTGTTCTTTCCTGCTCTCATCACTGTGATCCTTGGGGTAGAGAAAGGTCTTTGCCAATCTAAGCAAGCGTGAAAAAGAAAAGCTCGTAAAGTTATTCATTTGTTTGCTTGCTGATATAATGCCTTTTTATAAAGTTCTGACGTGCATTCAAAAATATATACTTCTCAAAAATTACTAAACATGTACCACGTGGCAGGTACATGCAGAATTTTTGCCTACATGGTTGCAATTTATCTGCACTGACCCTGCACAGTAGGTAGTAGTGTTATCTACATCCTTCTGGATGAAAAACTGGGAGTAAGAGCAACTTTAAGTAATTTGCACAATGTGGCAAAGCTAGAACTCCAGTCAGGGGTGTTTCCTTAAGCCCTAACTGAGGAGTAGCGGTGAAAGGAAAATATGACTAAGATATTACAACCTGACTATCCCCTACAATTATATCCCATATTGTCATGACTGGAAGCCAGGAAGGAGCCCAAACTATTGAATGTTCCTAGCAGACAAAGCAAGATAGATAGATAGATAGATAGATAGATAGATAGATAGATAGATAGGGAATACTAATTATAAGAGCGACAACATTCTTAAGATACAAACAAATTTAGGATAGCCCAATTTTTCTAATACTGAGAGAGTGCCACCTGCAAGTCTTCGTAAGGACAATAATACTGTGTGATGTCACAGATAGTGTCCCGACAACATCTTTACAACAGACACAATGAGGATTTTTCTAACTCAGACCCTTGCAATTCACGCATGTCATTGCACTCAGCATAAAAAACAAAGAACGTGAGTTTAGGAGCTCTGCGTGAGGCCAAACCAATGCAGTCAAATCCACAGCTTTCAGAAGAACTGGTCAGAACCAAGAAGGGGGTGTGTGTGCGTGCGTGGGCACACAGATTGCACTTCCTGCAGGGAATCCTCAGTACGTATTTGAATAAGATTATGCAGGAGTCTGAGCTTTGCTCTCAGAGATGAACCTGGAGTGCAGAAAGTCTATGCTGCTGATTAAAAACAGAGCCCAACAGAGAGAAGAGGATTAAAATTAAGGAACTCAAAAAGATTTACCTGGATGGATGGTCACCCTACCTACATGGAATAATTTGGTTTTGATCCATATTAACTCATAAGTATTATTTTTAAATATTAATGAGCAACATTCTATGACAATTACTTTAAGAATGATATGTGAAATGTATACGCATATGCCAATACTATTTAGTGTTCCCTCAATTGTTCTGAAAATAAAAACAGGGATTCTTATTGTTTAATTGTAAATAAAAAAAACACTTGATAATCTAATAAACAATGGCCAGTGTCTGCAATCAGATAGACAGAAGCAAATGAGGCAGCTCCCTTAAGGCTTAGCTTTGCTCATGCAGTACAAAATCGTTGAAAGATTTCGCTCTCTTCTTTACAATGGAAATAAAGTACCTTATAAATGAAGGTTTTATTAGGTATTGAAAGAAAGCAAGGAGAATAAAAAGAACATGGGATGAGGTGGCATTGAAGTAGACATATTAGTGTAATGTACATCAAAATATATGAAGATGTCAGATAAAATATTACTTGCAATGTCAGCCAGCATGCAGCTTCATATGGAGGACACAATATTCAGATATTTCTATTTAAGTCAGGAATAAAATGAAACACTAATATGACTATGCCATAAAGTAAAGAATGTACGAGTTGGCTTATCAAAAGATATTCCCGGATTTCAACATAAAAGTAAAACTATTAAATTTATGTGAGAATTATCTGTGATAGTTTTTGCTCGAGAAGTGGTTTTCATAATACAGATGAGAAAAGGGTGGCTCAGATCCCAGAGCTCTGTGACAACGGGATGTATCGAGTGCAAACCTCAATGAGAAAAAACGTGGGATGATGATTACTGAAAAGGACTGACATCTTTCTAAAACTAATTACAGAAACCAGGAGAAGTTCACTCAAGAAAACTGTGGACCTGTGTCAACTTTTAAAAGACACTTCTAGCCTGGTCAGGTAGCTCAGTTGGTTAAAGCATAGTTCCCCATACACCAAGGTTGTGGGTTTGATCTCTGGTCAGGGCACATGCAAGATGCAATAAATGAATGCACAAATAAGTGGAACAACAGCTCTGGCTGGTGGGGCTCAGGGGACTGAGCACTGGCCTGCGAACTTCGGGGTCACTGGTTCAATTACCAGTCAGGGCCCGTGCCTGGGTTGCGGGCCAGGTCCCCAGTTGGGGTCTGCGAGAGGCAACCACATATTGATATTTCTCTCCCTTTCTCTCTCTCTTCCCCTCTCTAAAAACAAATAAATAAAATTTTTAAAAATAATAAATTCACTGCCAACATTTAAAAAAACAAATGGAACAACAAATTGATGCTTCTCTCTCTCTCCCTCCTTTCCTTTCTGTCTCTCCAAAATCAATATAAAAAAATTTTAAACACTTTACTGCTGTGATATATGGTAAAGAAATTATATACTGATGTTTAAGTTATAATGCTGATTTTAGATGAGTTGCTCAATTTCAGTATCAACAGAATTAAAATAATGTGGTCAATATCACTCTTCCTTTTTCTTATAGCCTCACTCACATATGCCTTTGCAATCATGGCTGAATGGTACCTACGGCCCATTGCATCGCTGGAGCATAAGCTCCACGAGGCAGACCTGTCTTTGTCCTTCACTGTGGGACCCCGCGCACCCAGAAGCGTACAGCACATCATTACTGTTCAAGAAGTATTTGTTAAAAGAGTGAATGAAGGGTCACTGGTTCGCCTCCCAGTCAGGGCACGTGCCTGGGTTGCAGGCCAGGTCCCCAGTGGGGGCCACGTGAGAGGCAACCACGCATTGATGTTTCTCTCCCTCTCTTTCCCCCTCCCTTCCCTTCTGTCTAAAAATAAATAAATAAAATCTTAAAAAAAAAAAAGCCAAAAGCAGCAGAGGCCTGAACAGGATGGAATTGCGTTTCTCTCACACACACACATCTGGATGGCACCCGTAACTGGCTCCACGAAGGGTCGGTGTGCTTATTCAGGTTGGGTTAAGCTGTGCCACAGGAAAAACGACACTGAAATCTCAGTGGCTTAAAGATTCAATAGGTTTCCATTCTTTCCCTGCTCCCAGAGTGGCTGGGAGTCTGTCTGCTCTCCGGGAAAGCTTCTTTAAAGCAGTGGCACAGGATCCAGACAAATCAATCCTTTTGTCCAGCACGAAGCCCAGGCGAGGCCCTCAGCCTGACAGATTCCATCAATAAAGCAACAAAAGCCTTTTTTAATTTGGACCATTTGCTACTTACATGGACCGTGAGGCGCGGCCCCGGATGGGCCTGCTCCCAAGCTCCTTGCCCCACTGCAAGGCTGAACCTAAAACAAGAGGCCAGGTGCCTGCAGCACCAGGTGGGGGGCACCCAGAGGCTGAGGAGCCAAGTGCTTTTCTGTCCCCAGCTCTAGTGAGGGGCAGCGGCACAAAGGCCAGCTCCTCAGAACCCAGGAGCAACAGGAAACCACCTCACAACCCAGTGGGGGTGGAGAGGCTTGGGCAAGGGCCTCAGAGGGCTCCACACAAACCTTCTATCCTCTCTTATTCCAGAAGGATCCAGGCTTGCCGGTGAGACTTCAATTCACTGCACGTGAAGCCTCAGGCGGCGCTGCTCCCTGTACCTGCATCTTCACCTTCGCCTGCCCCAGAGGGGAGGAACAGAGACTGGAAGGTGTGTCTCAGCTGGCCAGGGCTCTGCCTGACGGCCCGGGAAGATGGGGGCTGGAGGTGCTGGTGAATCATGATGGGCCTGTCTTAAAAGGTACAGCACTCTGGGCAGAGGACCCAGGCTTTTTCCCCCAGCCATCGACTGTCTCCAGGACATTTGCCATGTCTGCGGGGCCCGAGGTGGCTGCAGCCTAGTCCACCGGAGAGGGAACCAATCTCCTTCTGTTTTAAGGGAACAGGCGTGAAGATGAGCACACTGGCCCAGCTTGCCCCACTGGGAGGGAGGCTAGGAAGTTCAACCTTCATGGTCGGTGGCCACGAACCTTGTAAAACCCTGTTACAGTGGAGCGGAGGACAGATACTAGGGGCAGGGCGCAGAACCGATCCCAGCGGTCTCGGCATCATTCATTCATCAGATGTTTTCTGGCTAATCTGGCACCAATTCAAGTGAAAATATTGAAGCGTGTGAACGATTTTTTGCAATTTGCAAATTGCATCTCTCTCTCATTGTCTCTCATTTCAACGCGATACTGAGTGAAGACCAAGGCGCAGAGCTGCAGCTAGACATCTGGGTCAGTGAGCATGGCTTGGTAGACCATGAAGTTCAGCAGGCAATGTGTCACAGCAGGCGGAGGAGGAGAGAGGCAGGGAACCACTCTGGAGTTAAAGAGTGCCCCAGCCTGGGCGCAGGCGCGGCCTGGAAAGCCACATGTGCTAAGCCAAGCAGATGGGTTTTATTGGCATTTCAAGTGCGGAGGAAGTGTGGACAGCCCTCTGTGAAATACCCTTTAGGGCCACGCAGCTCCCTTTACACAAGTATTGTTCCTGCTAGAGACGACAAGCCAGCTTCCCAAGGCCCCTGAAACTGGGTGGAGCTTGGTGCCTTTATTAATAGATTAAACATGGTGGTTACTGTCCACGGATCTTGTCCCTTGTAAACCTCTTCCAAGTCTGGTGGTCGTCACACTGTGAGTTAGCTCTGAGACTGGGCTCCTGGATACAGTGGAGTTTCTGAAACTGCTAAGTGAATGTTGTCACCGGAACACAGGGACCTTGTGTTGGAGGCCTGCCTGCCGTGAGCCCTGCCCCGCAGGTAGCCAGCGAGTGCCCCTCGGCATTTCTGTCACATCTCCAGGCAACAGAAGGTTAGCCTGACGCTGTGCGGCCTTGTGGCTTAAATATACAATGTGACAGCAGAACATGTCCACACAACTGTCCGTGGGTGACAGGTGGTGCTACTAAAGTCACCAAGAACCACAGAAAGTCTTAGGGCAAATACACACAGAAACCCCTCAATGCCTTTCCCTGGCACTGAAAAATAAGACAGTTTCCGTATTTCTGATTTAACATGTCTGATTTGAGGTTCATATATTGGGGAGAAAAAAGGAACCGATCCCTTGCCAATGTGCTATAATGAAAATAGAATAACAAAACTTCACAAAAAGCTCAAATCAGAAATACATTGTAAATGTAATCAAAGGTATGTACTGCCCTGCCTTTCGATTTTCTTAAGTAATCTTTTCATGTTCTGTGGAAATTACAGACATAGCTATTCTCAATAAATGTGTAATTTGGATAGAGCAGAGCCCAGAGCTGGCATAAAATTCATCTCTACCGGTTGGTTTTTAGATGTTTCTGAAACAAAACAGAGCACAAGTCATTTCAAAGCTCTGAGGAAGTGTGCCGTTTGCAAGAGGTGACAAATACAAAGGAAACACCTGCAAAGCCTTCAGACAAACACCTGCGGTGGCATCCACCTCCAGCCACCTCCCAGCAGAGTCTGATCCCAATAGAATCACGTCCACTTTAGAAACCCAAAAACTCTTTTTTTTCTGTGTTATAATATCCTTTGTTTCCCCAAATTAGGGCTATCAACGAAGTCTAGTGTCCAAGGGCAAAGACCCCAAAGAAGACAATGGCTAAGAAGGTCAAGGCTTTGCTTAAATTTCATTGTTTTATTATCACTGGTTCTGTCATACACTCAACTTCTGATTCTTTCGAGATCAGTGTTCCCAAAGACAACCGACCAAACCTGTCCCAGCCACTGGGCTTACCAGTGGCTCACTGGTTGGAGCATCGTCCCAATACCAAAGGGTTGCAGGTTTGATTCCCAGTCAGAGAACATGCCTAGATTGCGTGTTCATCCCAGGTCCGGGTGCATATGTGTACAGACCCCCCCACACCCGTCCCAACGCAAATGGTCCCTGGTCCCAACATCAATGCTTCTCTCTGTCCCTTCCTCTCTCATCTCTAAAAAAAGCAAATGAAAACGTCCTCAGGTAAGGGTGAAAAAAAGGAGAGAAAAACTGACCAAACCCCATCTGCATGTCATGTGATCTCTCAACAGAAATGTCCACCTCCTCCTGCCGCTCTGTCCCAAGTGGATAGGAGGGATCTCGTCTGATCACCTGATGACACCTTAAAATATCAGCCTTCCCATTTCCATGGAAACCTCCCTGAGAACCACATCTAATAACATCTTAGCCACCTGATGGTCCTCATCAAGTGCACAGCTGCCTTTCCCCACCCAGTTCTCACTTTGCCGTGGTAACAACAGCTTCTAAGAGGGTCTCTTACGACGTTTGTATTTGGAGATAGCACAGGGCGGTGTTTGGCTACTTTTGTTAAGGGTCCCATCCAGATTCAAGTATTGCTTGCTTTATCTCTGCAGTCACTTAATCTAGAAAGATCCCTGTGCCTTTTTCTTTCTTTCGTGGCACGGTTTGGGGAGAGTTTCAGAATGTGCCAAGTTTCCGGTTTTACCAGATGATTTCCCTGCAATGTCCTTTATCCTGCTCCTCGGTCCTTTGCTCGCTGAAGGGCAGGCCCAGGGCAGTGCCGTCCCATAGAAATACAATGTGCACCGCATCTGTGTTCTTCATTTCTCGGTAGCCACAGTTTTAAAAATTTAAAAACAGGTCAAGTTCATACTGAATAAGTTCAAGTGAATAATATAATTTGTGCAACTCATACCTGAAATCTTATCATTGCAACACAATCGAGTTTTTCAAAATTATTAATGAAATCTTTTACATTATTTCCTCAATACTAAGTCTTCAAAACTTGAGACACGTTTTATACTTAGAGCTTCTCTCGACGGGGACCCGCGGCATTCCGAGGACCCAGGAACCACGCAGGGCTGGCCAGTGTCTACCACACTGAGCAGCATTCACCCAGAGGCTTGATCAGACTGTGGGTAGGAATTTTGGTGACAGTATCTCTAGGTGATGGCAGGCAGCAGACCACACCTATTGGCACGAGGCTTGTGTTAACATGGCCAGATCTCTCAGTAACGAAGCTCCCTCCCCGCCGTTTGAACTCAGTAAGTCATCCTCGGGGTGATACTTTGGCACCATGCAACTACTCTTCTTGGGGCAATTGGAAAACTTTGAAAGGGACAGGACATTGGATGGGTTTATTAAATTATTTTTATTTTTCTCACGTGTGATAGGAGCAGTGTGGCCACGGAGGAGAATGCCCTCATTACCAGGAGCAGGATAAAGTCTTTGGGGGTGGAGCATCGTGATGTAGGCAACTTCCTTTCACAGCTTGGGAAAACTTCCATGTATAGATAGTAATAGATTGATGGAGAGCAAATACATCAAATATTTATAATTTTTGGATCTAGGTGCAGGGTGTGTGGGTGTTTATTGTGTTATATTTTCAATCTTTCAATAATTTTGAAATTTTTTATAATAAAAAGTTGAGGATACACGTTTTGCACTCCCTCCCAGGGACTGTACTAAAAGTCTCACACATTGTCACTTTTAGGCCCTAAACCCACCATACAAGGTGGGTGCTATAAATGCCCCACTTTTCCTGGCAAGGAAACCAAGGAACAGTGAGGTTAGGCCACTTGCACAAAGCCACACAGTTTAGTGAAAGACAAGATTTGAAGGGAGTGTGTCTGACAAAGGTATGTTGCATCCTCAGCATTCAAAGGGAAGAGTTATAGTTCAGAAACGTGATTTCTAGGTCTCAATTAGCACAATCTTTATTCTAAAGACCCAGCAGCAGTGGGATGTAAACACAGAGAAACTAGAGCCTTGATCGGGACCCCGATGGACAGCCCACCCGCCGAGACTGTGGCCGAGGCCGCCGACCCACTCACAGACCCAGACCAGGCCGACTTCGGGGCTTCACCCTCGCTCAGTCTAAGGTGTCCACGAACCCACAAGTGAAGGACCCACATGAGTCATTGCAAACACTACTGGCTCTTAAGCAAGGGGGGATTTCAACTCATTTCTCTCTCACTGGTTATGGAGTAATGATGAAAATAACAGATGCTATTTATGAAACAAGCCATGTGCCAGACACAGTTCTAACTGCTCTTCATATAGTACCTAACGTAATTCTCCCCACAAGTCTGTGAGATGCGTGGTCTAGAAGGAAAGTGAGGCCCAGACCATGGGGAGTAACCAGAACCTGAGCAGCACTGTCCCAGAACATCCCTCCCACCAGGGCAGAGCAGGATGGGAGGTGCCTTCCCGGAGCTCCAGACGGCAGGGCAGGAGCGGCAGGGATGTCGAACACCTTCTCCGTGCTGGCGCCAGGTGAGGCCCTTTCAAATCCATCATCTTGTGGAAGGGGCAGGACCACTCTGCGGTAAGTAACGATCATCTCCACCTCACAGAGGAGAAAAGGAGACTCGGGAAATTAAGTCATTTCCCTGAGCTCCGCAATTAGGAAGTGCTTCCTGCTATAAAGTTAGTAAATGCTTGCTAAATGAAAGTACAAATACATAGTTTCCTAAGTTAAGCAATAAAAATACAGAGGCTGTCAGACATTCCATAAGCGGGATGTACTTGTTTGCCAAAGAACTGTGGCCCAGCGCCCCAGGAGCCTGTCCCCACAGAGGCCGCCCCGACACTGAGGGCCAGCTGGGGGCACCTGGCGGGAGGAGGGAGCAAGCCGAGGGAGCCAACAGGAAAGAGGGAGACCCTGGGGCCACATCTCTGCCTGAGCAGGCACAGGAAGTCCAAGGCATCACCTCCTCCCTTCAAGAAACAGAGTAGAACAAAACTTGGAGCAGGTGGGGAGAGGAAGGGGCCCACGGGCAGTGACTCTGCTTATGAGCAGGTGACCGAACTGTTCTTCGAGGTGTCCTGGGTGGGTCACAGGGCATGGCAGCATAGGTGGCCTGAGTGACCCACTGGTCACTTTGGAAAAGCAAGTGGGCAGAAGCCCCTCAGAGGCCGCAGAAAGAAGCACCTGCTCTGGGTGGGTGCAGATCCCTGGGTGCGCAGAGAGCCAGGTCAGGTGGCAGGCCCCGCCTGCTCCCCCCGCCAGGAGCTTCTGGGCAGTGCACACAGCGGCCTGGACTTAGGCGGGTAGTTGGGGAATCTGCACGAAACCCTGCTGTGCCCCCCTTCAGAGCCTCGGCACCTCGCCTGTCTCTCATCACAGCCCCGTGTCGACCTAACAAACAGGATGTGTGTGGAGTACGACAGGAAGTCCACTTTGGGGAAGGTCCTTCCTGCCAGCGGAACGGCTGTGATGGACTGTACTCAGAGCCCTGAAAGCCTCTGGTTCCGGGAGAAGGGCTTCATTTTCAGAAGAGTCCCGCAAAGTGTTTAAGCAAGGAGAGGGGCAGTCGTTGGGATGGACTGGGGACAGCCTGTGGGTGGGTGGGTGGCCAGGGGCAGGCGCAGCAACACAGACGCGGCAACTCGAGCTCAAGCCTAAGGGGAGCATTGGGCACTCCGGAGGACAAATGTGACAGATCGGCCTGTCCTTGCAGGCTGTCGGCTCAGGACAAGACAAGCAATTCAGTGAGTGGAACTGGGAAGCTCGAGAGGGACTTGCAGAGGCAGCTGGTGACATCAGAGGAGGACAGGAAGCTGAAGAACTAAACACTTTGAGTATTAGTCCCACTATTCTCTCCAACCACCACCAGCCCCTTATCTCGACCGGCACCCAAGCACCAGGAGCAGCCCACAGTCGCTGTCCGCCCTTCTATCTTGGTCATCCTCCCCACAGAAACCGCGGGCCCTGCGAGATAATGGGGTCCGTTTTCTCCGTCCAGCTTCATGGCCAGCCAGCTGGTCCTCGATCTTCACTTCTAGGCACCTTCCGTTTGCTGGCTCACCACTGGCTTTTCTGACTCTTCTATCTCTAGGGCCCCGGGTATCTTCAATTCTCTTTCTTGCCTTCCTCGGCTCCTTTTCCCCTGCCTGTCCTAAAACAGCCAGTAGCCCTGAGGATCAGTCCTTACCATTCAGGCAGGTCTCACCTCCCAGGACGGCCTCCCCGCTCCCAGGCCCCTGCACTTATTTTTTTTGCTTCCCATCCCTTGTGATCGACCTCTGGGATGACCATGCTTACTTGGTTGTAGGCTCATTATCAGCGTCTCCTGCCAGAAAGAAGCTCCATGAAGACAGAGCGCAGCCCCAGGGCCTGGCACAGTACAGAGGACAGTGACACCTACAGTGATGCCTACGTGACACCTGAAAGAATGTGAGCCTTCCCCTGCAGAGGGGCCTGGTGCCGTGGCGGGTCGGGCGGCTCTCACCCAAGCCTGGTCTTTCACTGTCACTCCTGCTGTGCCCGCTCTGCCCAGGCCAACTCTCCTTGCCCATGAGGTCTTTTTCTAACACAGTAAAAATGATCACAGCGTTATAACCACTAAGAAAAATGTTTCCTCTTCACCACTATGCACCACGATAGAGTTGAAAACTATTCTTTCCTGGGAAGGTTTAGAGTTCAAACCGCAATGCCGATGAGGAAACTGGAACAGCCCTTCTCAGGAGTAGGGGCCCTGCAGGCAGGACGTGGACTTGACAGCCTTCTCTCCTCGTTCCCTCCCTCCCAAGGCTGCGAGCTCTCCAGGGAACAGACGGCCTGCACTCCCTTCCCCAGCAGCGAAAGGCCTTCAGTGGCGGCCCTGCAGTGCCACCGTCAGGACGCCTGAGGAATTGCTCCATGTTTGTCTGCACCCTGGGAACCCTCCAGAAGCAGGGGAAAACGAATGACTGCTAACCTTCCTGAACTTCAAGCAGAGGAAAAACGGCCCAATGCCATGGGGGCTTCTGAGAGCAGTGACCCTCCTGTCTGGGCAAGTGACCAAAAGGGCAAAACCAAAAATGTGGTTTTAATTCCAGCTTTGTTTACAGCTTGTGTCCTTGAAAGGTCACCTGCCTGCTCCAGCACACCATCTCCAGGTGTGAGCCAGGAGCCACGTCATCACCCTCTCTCAGGGGACCCTGAGGGGGAATTCAGCACAGGAACAAAATTCTGTCAATGCAGAGCATTCAGCGAAAGGACGACGCCAGACCACCTGAACCCATGGCGGGCTCCCAGAGCTCAGGAGGCGCCTCAACACACACACTGTGTGGACAGGGGTGGGCGGGGGGGGGAGGCAGAACAGCAGCAGGTGAGGCAGAGCTGACTCCCCGACTCGGTCCGCCAACGCCAGACAGAAAATCAAATTTGGGCTATTTCTCTTAGTAGTCAAAAAATCCATTTTTATATTATCTGCTCCAAATACATGTGCTCATGTGCTTTAAAAAGTTGTGTTAAAAAAAGCCTTTTGTTTACAGATCCTTCAAATAATAATCTAAGTCGACATTTTGACTAAAGAAGGGGTATGAGAAATCCAACATAAGTGCTACAAACACAGCAAGACAAAAAGCAAATATCCTGATTGAGAAACAAGCTAAATTACATAAGAAACATAATTACACAGACATAATTAGTACAAGAAATAAAAGTGGTAATATAAAAAAATGTATAATTTAGTAATTAAAAGAAATTCAAAACCAAGTAATATTTTGTCATTAAGCAAGCATAAAACAGAGAAAATCAGTAACATTGAAGTTGACTCACTAGTGGGAAAAAAATCAGTATATTTTCTGGAGGGCAAGTTAGCAATATTTACATAAATTCTTAAAAACTGATGGGACTTTTTGACCAGCAACACAACTTATGGGACTTCATCTTACGCAAATGAAGAGAGAAGGAGAGACCCAGCGGCCAGCACCATGTGTGAGAAGGAATTTGGGAAGATCCTGCTATCGAACCGCGGGGATTTATGAAATGGAACAGCTACATCTAGTCAATGGGCTACTGCGAAGCCACTGAAAAGTATTTCAAATGCCTTTAGAGACCCAAAGATGTCCTGAACTTTTCCACAGGACAAGTGGTTAGGCAGCCAAAACAGAACAAACAAAATTGGATTTATGATCCACTTTGGCAACTACAGTCACTTACACACTAACACCTGCATGTGACTGTGTGTGTGTGTGTATTTCAAAGGGATGAAAACAAAGTACCCAAAAAAAAGCACAGAGACTGAAACTAAATGCTTTTAAAAATCTTTCTGCTAAAAAATAAAGTTTTCCCTTTCATTTTTATTTTTCTGAGACTGACATAATGAAATACATCGCTTAGGTAGAAGGAAACAGTGATTAGGAGTATTTCTCCGACTGAGTAGAAAACGCATGCTAAAGCACACGCAGAGCCGGAGCGGAAAGGCGGGGAGCAGACTGGCCGTCCGATCGGCCCCTGCGCGACTGTGCCCGCCGCACAGTGGGCACTGCCCCCGCCCAGGGCAGTGCCCTCCGCTCCCTCTGCGCTGCACCGCTCTAGCTTTCCCAGCTCCATCAGAAAAACTACCATTTCAACAATACTTTCCCTGTTCCCTGAGAAAGATAAAAGGCCAAGACGTTTAAGTGTACTTAATTACAGAGCCACGCACCCGATGTAAAATAACAAGTTCTCCACAGCTCCTGGTGGAGCGAGGGAACGAGGCAAGAACGTATGTGAGGTGGCGGCAGGAGGGCTCAGCAAGTTTTTATTGACTTCACCTCATTCTAAGGTGCAATTTTCAGGATTCTATTGCAATACTTACTGCATAAAAAAGTATATGTTAAAAAATACTCCATGTTGAAAACATGACTGTAAAATGCCACATGTACATTAAATAATCCCCAAAGCAGTTCCACATGTCACCACTGCGAACGAGAACGTCTGAAGTCGCCCTCCTCCAAGGCGCTGGGACGGCCGCGGCGGCGCAGCCTCAGGCGGCGTACCTCCGCTCCCCCGTGTGCTTCCCCTTGTGGTGCTTCGTGTAGTCCCCGTGCAGTTCCGTGAAGACGTCTCTGAGGCCCGGGGGCAGCGAGGCCCGGAGGAACTGCACGTCCGGCTCGATGCAGAGGTCCAGGAGCAGGTAGATGCCCTCCCGCAGGGGGCCCTTCACGGCCGGGGACAGGGTGACCTGGGGAGGGACACACGGTCCGTGAGAGCAGACAGGGCAAGGCCAGGGAGACCCGACAGGGAATTTCAGTGTCCACTTCCAACTTGAAAAGAGACAGTCCTTTTAAGGTATCATGTTGCATACAACTTATATAACTTAATATTCACATCTTGAAAGTTTATATTTTGGGGAAATAAAAGCTGACTTAAGTGAACAAACACCTGGAATAAAACATCCTAGGGGTAGCTTTGGATAAACGGACACATGAGCCTAGGTGTTTAATAGGGACATCTAAAAATTGGACTCTTTACATTTAAAAATCGTAGGAAGAGCCGCCTGCACGTGGCATTAAATTCTTCCACACGGTCAGTCACGCAGGCAGCTACTAACAAGCACAAGGTCCGCTGCCCCCCGCCCCCAGGGCAGGGCATGCAGGGGCACAGGCAGGCCCTGACTCTCTCCAAACGGATCACTGCCAGGCTGATTAGCAATTAGACCACATCACCCCACCCAACGTCAGATGTGATTTGAGAGTACCGCTTACCGGGCATTTTTATTTCCAGCAATAGCACAACAGGGCCCTGAGTTCCTAACTGCCCTGGAATGGTTGGGTTGGTCCCTGTGCCTCCAGGGGCCAATGTCTTTCCTGAACTTCTGGGTTAACTAAAATCTGGAGCACAGCGGGGGCAGGGAGGGGCTGGTCCAGCTCTGATGCAGCTGCACTGGATATCATGCACAAACTTTCGGATCAGAGATTCAAATCACCATCTAGACAAAAGGCCAGGAGACAGGCCACACTCGCATCTGCAGCAGAAACTCAGGTTGCGACTGAGCCTGGCACTGATCTGAGTGTGAACAGGCCCAGCTGAGAGGCCTGGGGTGTGGCTGATTCTGTTTGCTTGTCCTGATGACCTAGGAGAGGTCGTCTGCAAACCACAATGCCTCTCTGCCAATCACAGCCTCCAGTGGGGACGGATCTTATTAAGTGGGAGGAGTCTGAGTCACCTAGGCAACCTAAAGATTGCCTAGGCAGATTCCTAAAGAGGCCGTTTGTGTCTGCCACTAAAAAGATGAATTCCTAAAGATTCCTAAAGATTGCCTGGGCGGCAGATTCCTAAAGAGGCCGTTTGTGTCTGCCACTAAAAAGATGTTATTCTTCAAAGTCACGATCATCTTCACAGGACAGTTCCAACACTGTGGCCGATGACTGCCTTCAATTGCACTGCTTTATAAATAAGGACTCAAGGACGGAGGGCCACTGCCCCATCTGTCACTTCACAGGAAGGCATTAGGGAGGGAAAGAAAAAATAAAACAAAAAGGACAAATGAAAAGCAAAAGAGGTCCTTCCTCTCACCAGTGGGGCGAGGACCTTTAAGGTGACCCCTCACCCGTTCATTCAGTCATCACACGCTAACACATAATTCCACTTCCGAAGGCGAAAAGGGGGGAAGTGACCTCCCCAGCAGCAGAACTGAGCCCTGAAGCCATGCTCGTCACAACCCTTTACATGGGTGGGACCTCATTAGCACGGCCCAGAGCACAGGGCTCTGGTGGGCAACAGGAGGCCCCCCAGAGTGGCATCAAAACCACGCGGCTGCCACATCTTTACGTTTCGGACAACTTATTTATAAAGCAAGAGAAAAAAGTCAGTCGTACAACAGGAGGGCCACTGGCCAGCAAGTGACATATCTCCGAGGAGCTACAGGAGCCGCGGGCGGGATGGGCAGCACAAACTGTCTATCGCTCTAGGCCGGGGTGTCAAACTCCTTTTCCCCGGGGGGCCACCTCAGCCTCGCAGTTGCCTTCAGAGGGCCGAATGTAATTTCAACTCCTTAACGGTTAAAGAGCAGTTACATTTATACAGTCCTAAAATTATTTCGGCCCTTTGAAGGCAACCGCGAGGCTGATGTGACCCCCGGGAAAATGAGTCTGACACCCCTGCTCGGCGGCATCAGAGAGAGACAGCTGTGAATTTGATCTGCGGGTGAGAGAGAGCAGTGACCGTAATCCCCTGGCTCACTGCCTCTGCGACACAGTGCTGCACGGAGAAAGCAAGATCCACAGGAGCCGCTGCTTCCAATGAAGGACACGGTCCTAGCAGGTCATCTGCTCCAACAGCTGACAGGCCACCCCCTGCCCCACTCCAGAGAAACACCAGGGGAACGCGAAGGGGGCCCACTTAGCTATCCAGCAATAACTAATCCCAGAAATGTCTTCCTGGTTTAGAAAGATTCACGGCTCTCTCAGTAGAAGCCTCCAGTGCACGTGGAATACTTTCTGCGTTACTAAACCGAAAAACAAATAAAAGGTAAGACACAGACTCTCCTGCCAATGGATTCTGGGATACTAGAGCCTTCAATAATTCCCAAGGCCTCTGGCTTCCAAGGTTACAAATAAAAAAATAATTGATAAACATAAATTAGACACAAATAATAAGGCCAGGAAACAAGAGACTTTTCATAAAATAAATCTCAGAGTAATAATTAATGACTTAAGAGTTCAAAAAATTATTGCCTCCCTTCTTGGCCCTTAGTTAAGTGATATCACTGTGTCTCATTTTATTCTTCAGTGAAACAGAAAATAACGCCAGCGTTTCCTTCAGCAAACGCTTACGTATTAATGACTTCAGTGCTTGGAAAAATATCAAGACTCTACAAAAATGCTAAATAGTTCCAAGGAAACCAAACTCCAAGCCCACGCCAAAGGACAAGGTGCAGGGTCCTGGCGTGCTGCTGAAGCTCACACTCCCTGGGCCTGGCGAGGACCACGTGCGCACCCTTGGAGCCAGGCCGCCCCTAAGTGTGTTCCGCCTGCCCCCACCTGGCTGACTGCCCACCATGACAGACATCTCCACTGGCTGAGGTAGGCAGCGCTGGTGGGTTTGCGTTAGTTGGTGGTGACAGATTCGTCCTGAAACAGGCTCAGGAGGAGCAGACGCCATGCCAGGTTCTGAGGAAGCCACTCGGCCCAATGGCCCTTGGAAAACACAGTACCTCTTGCGTCACAAGTTTACCAGTGGTTTCAACACTGTTCTGCTTGCATCTCCACCTCGTGGTCGACTTTGAGCGTCTGCGAGCAGCTGAGTCACATGCACAGCGTGCCCGACGACTACAGGCCCGTGAAGCCCTCCTCCTGGCCGCCAGTGAGCCCGGTTCTGCTCCTAAACCTGCGAGCATCTCAGCTCCCTGACTACCCCAGAGACGAACCAGAACAGGCCCGAGGTCTGTGCTGGAGCCAGGAGAAGACCTAACAGCTACTGGGGGCCTCCCGTGTCCCAGCACCACAGCCCTCGAATGCCACCTCGCCCCACCCTCCACAGCTCCGCTCCACACCGGGGACGGGCAGGACACCCTGCGGCAATGGAGGAGGAGCAGACCCAAACCGGTGCTTGCCGCTTCGGCTGAGGAGCACCGCCACGAAGGGCTCCAAACGGAAGCACTCGGTGGAGCCGTCCGCCCAGCCTACCTTCTGCACCTCCGTCAGGTACTGGGCCACCATGAAGGGGGCGAACACCGTGAAGTCCTCGGCCTGGGCAGCGATGTGGCTGTACATCCTCTCCACCAGGCGGGCGCACTCGAGGACCGCCGCCGGCAGGTCGTCTGTGCTCCCTGCAGAAGCAAAGTGTTTCCAAACCGGTCAGCTCCAAGCCATGCACTTTCGTTCTTCTAGTTTTATACTCTTACTGCAAGCCCAAACCACTCAAATCGACCACTTTTTAATTAGCTTGTTTTGCAGGCAGAATGTGGGAGAGAGGATATGTCCAAATATTTATCTACACCACAAAGGGAAGAACACTTAAAATATCAAGAGTACATGGTTTTTATTAAGAGTTTATTGAGAATAACCAAGATTTTTTTAGGATGAAATCAAGGATAGCGATTGTATTTAAAAAGGAGACAGATTTCTACAAGGCAGGCTTAAACAGGCAGGAAAAAATGGAAAATTCTCTTTGAAAATGGTTTCTAACATCATGTGATTTTAAAGATCAGATGGCGTAGCGCTGTCGTTGCCGCCTTCCAGTTCAGAAACTGTGCAGAATTTTTCCTTCTGAGGCAGATACACGTATAAGACTCAATTATCATCCCTGTCTTCCTAGATTTCTTTCTGATCCCTACTTCTTTCCATCATAAGGAGCCAGGCCACCCAGGCCCTTCTTAAGAAACCCACTGAGGAATGCAAAACGACCAAGGGAGCTAAACCAGGAATTCCGAAGTGGTGCCCACAGCCCAGGTTACCAGGGTGACGCACCTGCTGTGGCAAAATTCTAGAAAATGCAAACGATTACAGTGACAAACACAGGTCAGCAGTTGCCTGGGGCTGGCTCCAGATGGGGGGAGTGGACGCAAGAGGACTGTTCTGGGGAGGATGCAAATGCTCGGCGTTTTGATTGTGGCGGTGGTTTCCTGCATGTAATGACCTATCAAAGTGCACTGAGCTGTATACTTTAGGTGGATGCAGTTTGTTTCTCATATATTTTGCCTTAATAAACTTGATGTTGAGAAAGTACAATGTCTTTTCTAATACCTTGATTATGCATACAAACATGTATGTGCAATTTTTCTAGATCAATGTTATTTCATGAAATCATGTAAAATGCCAACATCCACGTGGCTGTTCAAGCAGGCAGTGTACTTGAGTGGGGCACTCCGACAGGTGACGGACACCATTCCTTCTCTCTCATGAGACCACACACGCACGCGGCTCACGGCACAAATGGCAGGTGTAACATGTGGTCACCAAGGAGGGCATCAGGTGCCAACCCAGAGAGAGTCAACAGTGGAAGTCCTACTCGGTCCGGCCACGAATGCATCAGAGCACCGGGTCTTGGCCGACTGGAGATGACTGAGCTGCACCGACGTGGACACAGCAGGCCACGCAACACAGAGCCAAGCACGGGTCATGTGCGCCTGGGCTCCTCGGACAAAGGACACGCGTCCAAGCGTGTGCAGGACATGCCTGTGCCAGGGTGTGACCAGGGCTCCGCTCACGGCCTGGTAGGCTGGGCCCAGGGCTTCCTCCTCGCTGCCACGTCCCCCGTCCTGTCAAGGCCGCCCTCACAAGCTGGAACAGGGGTTCTTGCCCGCGGAGCTAAGACATGACCTCAGAGACCTCGACGTGGAACTGCCATTAGCCACCACCAGCCGACCAAGGCTAGCCTGGGACCTGGAACCTGTTTCCCAATCCTGTTCCTGAACATAGTCACAGCATTACACTGAGGCGTACTCTGCATCCAGCGCGGGAGAAAGCCGGACACCGAACTGTGTAATTCCCGACTAACCCCCAGACCAGGCAGAGTAAGTGGGGAATTAGAGTGCAGTGTTAACTATCCCATTTTTTTTACTTAAAAGTTAGCTGTCTAAGTAGTTACAGCTTAAATCTACAAGTATGACCTATCAAACCGATTCACCCTGGCAGGGGGAGGAGTCATGCATTGCCAGTTGGTCCAGAGCCGCAGCCCAGGTCCTCCCTGACGCACTCCAGGTGACTTACAGACCCTGCTCTGAGCCCAGGGCTCCCGTCACCCACCCCATCCTCGTGCTCGGCACACGGACGGCACGAGGCGGTCCGTGCCGTGCAAGTTAGAAGCAGTGCAATAGGCAGTCTCGCTTCATAAGCCAACTTTTAATTAATGCGACTCTTCCCCAAATTAGACACTTAGCAGGGACCAACAGACGGCAAGGCTGGAAACAAGCTGTGCGCGCGACTCCTGCTGCCCAATGGCAGCGTGCTCCCTGGTCGGCAAACAGGACTGTGCTGAGACGGGGCTGGAGAGCTGAGCCGCCGCAGGCGGAACTCACCCCTTTCCCGCCGCTTCCTCTTTAAGGTCCCCATTAAAATACGGAGTCCTTAAGGCCAAATGGGACTGCAGTCCCTTTTATATCCCCTTTCCATAAGAGTAAACATTTCCTGAATCTAGGTACTTATTTTTTCCAGAAAAAGAACTATTTCAATCAGGAGATATGAAACGCATTCACTGTTCGAGATACAGTAAAAAGTTGTGACAGTTTGAAATTTTTCAAAAACTTGTTTTGAGTATTCATTTGATGACCTGAATATTTCTCTTACTTAAAACTCAAAAGGGTGGTTTTATTTTCAGAAATATATGTGGCCAGAGACACCGCAAGATAAACACATTTGAAACCAGGTAGCCGATGCCATGAGTCTAAATTACCTTTATCTTTCTGCCGTCCTTCGTGAATGACGGAAAACAGCAACCTATTAAAGCAGTTCAAGAAAGAAGGGATGGCTTTCCGCATTACCTGTAATAATAACAGACAAAAGAATATAAAAATATGTGGGCAACTATTTATTTCAACTTTTCTCTCAAGGAGTCATCTTTATTTCCTTCTTAACCTCATCCATCAGGACGCTGAGAACAGCTGAGGCACCTTCCTTTTCCCTGGACTTTCGGGGAAACTGCTCACCTTACTTGACCCTTTACCACTTAAGGTCAGAGGACCTGCTGTGCGCACCGCTGGCCGCAACACTGACTGCGCACCAACCGGGGCCCCCTTCCCGCTCTCAACCACACAGGCTACATGAGGGTGAGTGACTGTAACTAGTCACATCACCCCTGTGGCAATACCACGTCACCGTCCTCCCCAGTTCTCTCCGTCGACAGTCTACTTCTGCTTGACGGCCGCTTGCTACTGGTTTTGCAGCAGATCTACACAGTTAACATTACTTTCATCAGCTGCACAAGATCCTGCCTCTTTTGCAAGACCTGAAATTTCAGTTGGCGAGTGCTTGCTCCTGCATTTATATCGCACAGCCACATAAAACCCTAACAACCAGCAGAGAGATTCAATAACAAAGCTGTGGACAAGACAGGCAGGGCCAGAGGCCATTGTGATGCGGGGAAGGCCCTGGAGGGAGGCCCAGCATCACGAGCAATGAATTAGCCAGAGAATAAATGTTCTCGAAACGGCACTGCTGGCAGGTCTCCAACCTTAGAACATTAAACACTTAAAACTACGTGACTGTGCCTGCGGACAGGGGTCTCCCTCCCTATTCATGAGTCCCCGTGCACCCCAGGGACAGAGGTGGCGCAGTGAGAGGAACACCTGGCCAGAGAAACCCAGTCTCGAATCTAAGACTTAGACTTCGCTGATGACATTGGTCAGGTTCCTGTGCGACTCTGAGCCTGTGTCTTACCCATAAAATGGGACCACCACCTGCTTGCACTTGCGGTAGTGGGGAGGCGGGACACGCAGCCAACGTTTGGCGAGCGTTGGCTGAACGGGAATCTGCTCCACGAGGCATCTGTTTCTAGCATCCATTTCATTTGAAAGGCGCACACTAAAAACAGGGACTCGGGGTGCCTCACTCTTGAGATCCATCTGCATTACAAGCCCGAGAAGAATGCTAAGCAAGTGAGCGCCATGTAAATAGATGATCTGCGAAAACAGAGGAATTTCTAACGAGCTTCCTTAGAGAGCCAGCATACAAACGCTGTTGGAAGTGCCAGGTCCAACGAAGACAGACTCACTCAGAGAGCCCATGAAGGTCGAGCACTCCTGTGCTTGAGAAGCCACTCTGGCCCTGGCAGTTCCTGGAACCACTGTTTCCCCAGCTAATCATTGCTGTTATTACCCTGCAACACTTCACTACTGCTTTTCTGCAGGCAAATGTACCCCGCTCACAAAGGCAAGGCTGCCTGGCACCCCGGTCCGCCCCCCTCACCTTCGGGTGGCACTGCAGGATGGAGAAGAGCACATTGTGGACCCGCGGGAAGAGGCTCCCGTACTCCTCGGGCTTCAGGTGGTCCAAAGGGACCGTCAGCAGGATGCTGAAGGCCAGGCTGACGTGGTGCGGGTTGCTGATGGCCTCCTCCCCCTGCCGCAGCAGGGCGGCCAGCACGTCCAAGATGGACTCCACCAACGCCAAGGGCAGGGGCTGCTCCTGACAGGCCTCTCGGTTTTGCAGCTACAGACCAAGAAGAAATAAAGAAAATGATGGTGATTCTCAACAGAAATGACAAAAACTGAAGCCAACAGAGGGGAGAACGGCAGTGACAGAAGACTGTCCAAACCCCCACATGCGCCGATGTGGTCGGCGGAGAGTTTGAGGTGACAAGGAGGCCAGTGTCCCATGTCCCAGGGTGACCACTACAGACTTGCCTGTTTGGGGCTGCACTTTTTGTGGGATTCATCTACCCTGAGAAGTGATTTCTCATCAGAGCTGATTCATCCAATTTCTCAAAACAAGAAAGCTTCACATCAGACACAACAGAACGTTTTCCTAAAAAGAACATTAGTTCTGCATGTCTATAATTAAACTCCATTTGTTACATTTCTTAACAATCAGCTCCAGTTGAAAACGTTCCATTACCGTTCCAGATCACAAAGAGAACAGACTCAAGCTGAGGGCCAGCAGTCTCCCCACGTGACCTGGGAATGTCACCTGCGACACCCCCGCCCCCCGCCTCCCACAAAGCGGTCTGCAGACAGCATGTCCGCTGCGGCCTCTCGGGGCCCGTCTCTCACAGTGCTCCTCGTTTTCGGGGTGCTCTGGCCGTGCTAACTCCATGCCACCTCGCTTAGGTTTATCTAGGCCACTTCCAGCCTGGTGCTTCTGTCAGCGCAGACCTGCCGTGCCCACAGCCAGCACTGCTCACCAGCCATGCGGCCCCATATCGCCGACTCTACCCCCCCACATACACACACTCCTCCTCCTCCTCCTGATGCCCCCCCGCACCCCCTCCCCCCCACACAGGGAGAGATGGGAGTCATCTCGCAGACTCCCAGGGAAACAACTAAGCAACAAAACAGAAGAACAAGAGAGAAGGGCAGGTCACACCCTGGCCGGTGTGGCTCAGTTGGTTAGAGTGTCATCTTGTACACCAAAAGGCTGAGGGTTCGATTCCCAGTCCGGGCACATGCCTAGGGTGTAAGTTTGATCCCTGGTCGGAGTGCATATGGGAGGAAACTGATCGATGTTTCTTTCACAGTGATGTTTCTCTCTCTCCGCCCCCATCCCCGCCCTGTCTTCCTCTCTCTCTCAAATTAATAATCTTTTTTTTAAAGAAAGAGTAAGTCTATTCTTTAGACCCTCTGCCCTAAGAATTTGATAACCAAGGGCAATTTTCTCAGCACAAGCTAGCATTAGAGCTGATAATGGTGGTAAAATAGACGTTCATCTTTTGAACTGAGGTAAAATACTGATACGAGACTCTTCAGAGGACAGAAACTCTGACACAGCCCCAATCCCAAGTCGGCTTTTGTTCTAGTGAAACAAGGAGTCCTGTGATCACTGTGCATAGTCGCCAGGGCCCAATACGCAACATTTGGGTGGGACTAACAATAATCTGTCTGCAACGTAACTACACCACTCTAGAAAGCCATTTTTTCTCACTGCATCAGACTTTGAACATACACACACCCCTAAAACAAGTGAACGCACTAAACGATCACAACATTTTGTGGGACAAAGGAAGCTCCAGAATTCCTTCTCATCTCATCTAATTCAAGCAGGCCTCTCAGCAGCCCCCGCTGTCACCGCGTTCCTCCCACTGCAGCCTGTCGGGAGGGCCGCAGCCCGGCCCAGCGCAGCAGGGGCTTCTCACGCCCGCACAGTTACCAACCAGACGGAGGTGTGACCTCCTGGATGTCACTGCCATTAAGACCAACACTGTCACCAGGCAAAAAAAAACAAAAAGAACGCTTCCCGATGCTCCTCAGGGGCTCTGCACACGCTCTACCCCACATCTCCTACGATGACCCTGATATGCACAGACAGATGGCGGCGGGACGCCCATGGACAGCAATGCACTCTGCTCACAGCCGTCTTCAGGATGCAGCCCCAGAACGCTCTGTGCAAAGCCAGAGGACAGAGGAGCAAACGCCGCCCTGTCTGGGCAGGAAGCAGGGAGGAGAGGCGGCGCACTCACAGTCAGAGCCGTGATTATCTGCGGGCTCGCACGCCAGAACAGACTTGCTTTCTCGCCACCGAACGGGCAGTTCAGGAGCAACTTGACCAGTGTTACGGATGACAAAATGGTCTAGGAAAAAAGAGAAAAATTTAGCAGAAATAGTCAGCTCTTGAAAAGTCCCCCTCGGAAAGAAGCCAGTCGCTGTTGCTGAAGCCAGAGGGCAGAACCCAGGTGTCACCCCCGGCCGCTGTGGCTCAGCTGCCCGAAGCTTCAGCAAGGCCTCCGCAGGGAAGCCTGAGCTCCCCCCATGAACTCCTAGAGTCTCCACCGGTTTCTGTGTTTGGTTCTGGGGGGACACGGCCCCTCCAGTCTTCCTGTTGGAGCTACCATCACTCGCGTGCCTGCCGGCCAAGGGAGGAAGAGCGACCCACCGGCTGATCTGCTTTCCACGCATTGCTGATGTCCAGCCCTTGGAGAACACCCTGCAGCAGCGTCCTGAAGTCCTCTGTCGTCCCCACCTCTAGCATGTGGGCCACCAGGGCTCCCAAATGAGGCTCGATATCCTGAATTACCTGAACTGGAATGGCAGGGTCTGCGTGGAAAGGCATCAAAACTGTTTAGATGTGACGGACAAGCGGGGGTGAAACACACGAGCGCAGCCCCAGATGACACAGTGCCCAGCCGTGCAGTCGCCGTCCCAGGGCATGGAGACGCCCCCGGAACAGGGCGCCCACACACCCAGCCTAACGCTTCTCACGCACACAGAGCAGACAGGTGGGGGTGGTGGACAACGACCATGCTCAGCAGGGCTTCCCTTTGGACCGCGGGAGACGGGACTGCTGCTCGCTTTCTAGGTTTTTCTGTCCTCCGTGAACTTTTAGGAAACCAGCAGGTCTCGGGGTGGGCTCGCACGTTTAAGCAGAGGGGCACGTTGAAAAGATGAAGAGAACCCTCGACGTCTGGGGACAGCCTGCTGTAGTCACCTGGTTGTCTCTCACTCAGAGCAGGAGAGCCTCCTGAATGTCCCGGGGCCCGCTGGCCCGCGGTTTCATGTCAGACCCCAAAGTGAAGACATTCGGGGCACTTTGCAGTCTGACCCCGGCTTCTCTTTCTGGCTGCATTTCTGTGGTCAGGCTGCCACACACGGCCAGGGGACCTTCCTAGCCCCAGTCTGCACATACTGTGGGCAGCACTGAGGGCAGAGGGGCCACAGGTGCTGAGCGTGCTGGATGCCCGTCCCCCACAGATGTAAGACCCTAGACGCGCGGCCTCCCTGGGCCTCAATCCCCTCACAGCAAAAGGGACCGAACAGCACTGAGTGCATGTTGGCCCCGCAGGGCGTGGACCACAGGGAAGGCTCGCCATTAGCGCCCCCTGCCCTCCACCCCCGCCTGGCCCGCTTCTCCTTCCACGGCCACTGCTTGCTGGTGCTCTGGCTGCGGGCAAGCTCTCCGCCTCTAGTCCCACGGTCTGGCTCCCTGCACACGATCTGTGTCACTACTGTATTTGTGTACCAGTCCACCCACCGTGACGGCAGAGACAGAAAGGCCACTGAAAGAGGCACCAGCAGCGCCACTCAGGCCTCCACACTTCAGCCTGGTCTCGGCCCAGGCAGCTGCACTTCCCAGGAGGCCCCGCTTGACAAGTTCGAGTCTGCACGTGCCTGGGGCTCTCCTCGCCTGTCACAGCTTCTCCGCCAGGAAGCGGAGAGGCTGGCATGTGTCCTGAGGGTCAGGCTTAGCTGATGGCCTCCCCAGCCTCACCTCAGAGGATTCATCCTAACTAACCACAAGCCCCAGTAACAACCAAAACAAAAAGAAAACAAATCCACACCGGCTGTGGGATGGGATATGTACTACCTTGAAACGGGGGTAAAATCTGGCCCATTAACCTCTGTATGACCGAGGGGACAGCAGATGTGGGATCCTCGTGCACGAAGACACTGGCTGGCTCTGCGGTCCCGTGACATCCCACCAAACATGTGATGACGTCACTGTCTGAGCCAATTAGCACCCACGGTGCCAATGACCGCCAGCACTGCACTGAAACCCAGGGGCTGGAGTCCTGCCCCAGGGAATTTTACGAGGTTCCCTCTAAATTAAGTCACTGCCACTTTTCAGAAGGTGGCAGGGTCTGTGTACTTATTAAGGTAATTGCTGGCACTAAGGGTCTGATATGAAGAGCCCACTCATAAGAATGCAATCATCTCTGTTGACCATCCAGGGCCAGGGCAGATAAAAGCTGGGAAAGAGAAGCAGAGACTTCAAAACTGAAAACCAGAACTTTCTCCAAAATCAGTGAAAAACTAGGACAGGAAGCACCATGCCTAGAAGGCAGGCTACTGTGTGTCAAACACAGGGACACTATGAGGGTGATGGCGAATGGGGCAGAGAACGCACAGGCTGGAAAGGAATGCCGGGGCAGGGGCCTGCAGCGAGAGTCTCTCACCGCTCACTCAGGTGTCCTACCTTCTGAAACGAACACCTGCTCCTGGGGGGGGCGGGGGACAGCAACTCACCTTGAGGGCCTTTTGGCTGGCTAGCTTTTCCCAAACACTCCAGAGCACAGAACGAGCTCGAGAGACAATGTCTTACCTGCGAGAACGTTTCTCACAGAATGAAACACGGAGGTAAAAGCGGAGTCCTCCTTGGGATGCAGCTCTGGGGCCGAGGCGAAGAGGGTTAAAAACCGCACGGCCGCCTGGAAGGACTGGGAGTGCCCTGCCAGGGCCGGCAACGTGGACAGCACTCGCGAGTAAACGCTCTGGTAGAGGGCGGGACCGGGGAGCAGCGTTTTGTCCGTGACTTGCGGAATCTCGGTCCCACTGGGCCAGGAGTGCTGGCCCACGTCCACTTCCAAGAGCGTGCAGACCGAGGAGAGGAAGGCGGCGTGCAGGCCCCGGGCCTCCTGAGGCACACAGAGCCGCAGCAGGGCGCCCAGCTGCAGTGCCGCCTGCTGCAGCAGCCCCGGCAGTGCTTCCGGGGCCTCGGGCTGCTGCCTCCGCTCTTGGACAAAAGGCCCCAGGACCTGGCACAACGTGGTCAGAGACACCAGGAGGAGCTGCCGGCCCAGAGGATTCTGATTCTTCATCTGTTTGCCTGAAGTTGCTTCAGTGTGCACTTTGCACCTGGAGAGGAATGCGACGATTTTCCCAAAATTGAGTACCAAGCTGACCTTCATCTGGACAAGCATCTGCAGGAGCTGTTCTAAGAATGTCCCTATCACTTGGAGGAATTCTAGCCAAGAAGGGTCATCCCTATCAATAAGAAATCTACTACTGGCTTTGAACAATGAGGTCAGTACGATTTCAAAAATATCACTGACGTACATAACCTTGAGCACCGAACGGGCACTCTTGCCTCTTTGCAGATAACCAAGAAGCCGGTAGCAAGTCATCAAAAACTTGAGGGTCTGTGAGGAGGGGCAAGAGCTCCGCAGCTTGCACATGGCCATGGGCAGTAACAGAAGGAAGCAGTGCACGTGGCAGGCAGTCGGGAGGCTGTCCAGCTGCAGAGCGGACATGACTTCCAGAAGCCCCAGGATGCTCTCTAACTGCTCTTCCTCCAGCTGAATGGGGAAGTCACTCTTGGCCAAGGATAGTAAGTTTTGGGCAATTTCTCCTCTTGATTCTGAACCTTCAGGTCGGACTTTGGCATGTCTGGTTTCCCAATGGGCCACATCCGTGGGGTCCTTTTCAAGAAGCCAGGGTAGCTGCTGACTGAGAAGCCTCAGGTCGCCCTGGGCGCCGGAACACAGCACACGGGCACAACTCTCGGAGAGGCACGCCAAGAAAGCAGAGTGAAGGGACTGTATTTCTGGAAAGAGGGGGCTGCGAAGCATGGCCTCGGATATTTTTTCAAGCGTGATGTTTGGCTCTTCATCTGCTGAGCCTTCCTGGACTTTGCTCGTTGACAAAGTCTTCAGGAGGACACTGGCCAGGTATCTCACGTCATCTGGACAAAGATAGGGTGTTATGATTGTGAGATTCGACACAATCAAGTGCCAGTGAGCCACAGGGTATGTGACCGCACTCACTGTCCCCACCTGGCCATCCCAGGAAGCTGCTGTCCCCTGAGTCAAGCGTTCTCTGCCAGAAGCAAGGATGTAGGCAGCATCATCCCTCAGAGTACGGAGGGCTTCTTCACACTGGGAACTAGTCTGCATCAAAGTCCTTTTCATTTTCTGCAAGTAGAGCTGTTCTAAGCAATACCTGCCAAGAGAGTCAAACTGAGCTGTGATCTTTTCTGTCTTCTTCCAATGGTGTGTTTCTACACCTGGGAGCAACAGAGGGAGGTTTGAGACCTCCAGAGTAACACCTGTAGGGGCCCCAGATGCAGCGTGATACTGGCTGCAGTTCAAACTGAGCATGGTGTCAACCTGCGCCCAGGTGTGGGAGAGCAGCAGCGCAGAGTCACTGACCTTCTGCAGCCACAGCTCCAGCTCTGGGCCTGGGGGGCCCAGGAGGAGGTCCAGCAGGGGAATCACGAGCTCTTGGAGCATCCTCTGCATTGTGCCCTGCATCCGTCTGATGATGGGCAGAGGGGTGCTGCTGTCCAGGCTCCTCATGTTGAACATGATACAGTGCAGCAGGGAGCTCAGTGACAGCGACTTCAGGGCCATGTCGGCATCATCCCGCAAACAAGGCAGGACCAAGGACTGAAATTTGTCTAGCACCAGGGACCACGCGTCCAAGACCTGACTCGGAGGCAACTCCAGGAGGCACTCACAGAGCACCGAGGAGGGGCCCGCGGCCAGCACCGGCTGCCTCAGCGCCTCGGCAGCGGGACGACATATCACCCCCAGGATCTCCTCAAACAACCGTGGCACTTGACGGAGTTTGACGTACGTCTGGAAGAGAGTGTGAATAAGGGCCTCCTGGGCCTTTTTAGTTCGAAACTCTGTTATGTCTGCATCGATCCACGCTGAAGCCAACAAGTCGTCCAGGTCTGGCTCCAAGATCAAATGATTCAGAGACATCAGAACCCTGAGGCAGCGGAACCAGGCTGGCACCGATGCCTGGGAGTGGTTTATCAGCAGCTCGGCCACGCGGCGGTAGAAGCGGAACTGGGCCTCTCCGTGCCGGATCTTGTCTGCCGCGATGTTGTAGATGCTGTTGCTCGCCACGTGGCTCAGCAGCTGCTCTACAACCAGGAGCTCTGTGGTCCAATCCAACGTGGACAGGGCTTGCAGCTGCTCCCCCTGCAGGTGTGAAATCCTCAAGCAGCCAAACAGCCTGGGAAGCACCTGGAAGCAGAGAAGCTGATTCCCCTCCTTGAAGTAAGAGTCTAGAAAGAGCTTGTACAGCAAGGCCACCGAGTTGGCCACAACCGCAGCATGAAGGGACGATTCGCAGTCGCCAGCATCTACCAGCTTGGCAATCACAGTATCCATGGGGGCTAGGAGATTCTTCATGGCCCCCATTTTCGCGTCCCCCTGCTGCTGGTCTAAGAGCTCCTCCTTGTAGGATGAGAGCAGCTCGAGCTGAAAGGCACCACCTCGAAGCATGGCCTCAATCTGACTCCGAAGGTCCCGGCTCAGCGCCTGCCGCAGCTGGCCCTGGCCAGCCTGTGTCCATGTGCCCCCCGAGAGTAGGTGCCTCAGGACCAGACAGGGCTGGAGCAGATGCCCGGTCACCTCTCCAAAGGCACGCCTTGGGTTCACCTGCTGCTGCTGGATCAAGAGGTAATGGCCAAGGGCCAGATGAATGACCTCAAATAACTGGGCCACCACCGCTGCTGCTGGCTGCCTGCAGGCTGACCAGCACAGCTGGCTCAGCAAGGCCACTATCAGCTCCTGTCTGGCCGTGTAGATGACCGCAAGGGCGGGCGTCGAGAGGATGCCCTGGCAGCAGCTGAGCACAGCACGGATGTTCGTCTGGGACCCCGAGAGCGAGAACTCAGCTATTCTCTCGTTTATGATCTGAGCATCAAGAAAGAACGAAAACGCGTTACTACCCTCACCCTCACAGACACACAGAAAGCACAGCAGAATCAATCGACTTGCCCCTTTCCCTCACCGTGATAAAACAGGAAGGCCGGATTATCACATCTACATGAACCTGAACCTGTTTTAATTCCTTCACACATCCTTCTACCAATACAAATTCAAAAAAGGGAGCAGAGCAGTCCCTTTGGAAACCTGCTGTCCCTTTTTACAGAGCTGGGTTTTACAAGGCTTAAACGCCAAAGCTCCTAAACCTGCAGTTCGGCTTAGGCATTACAGGTCAATGGACGTGACCTTTGGTTGTGATCCTATCGTCCAAATTACATTTCTGCAATTAATTAAACTGTTTCTGTCTTTAAAGCCAAAGCAAAAGGCACTGTTAAAAGAGGAAAGCAAATGTTTTCAGTTGCTAGGTATTATGCAGCAAACCCAGAGTATGCTTCCAAAATTCTGAAATCCACAAACAACAGAAACTGTGAGGGTCGGGCAGATTCTAACATTCACTCCCAGGCTACGTAACTTGCTCCCCGCCTCACAGCACCTGGGAATCAGATTTATCCTAGGTGCTCAATTATCAGTAGCCCAATGACAGGTGTGATTATCTCCACTCAAGTAACTGCTGGCTCTGGAAAAGCTGCAACAAAAATGCCAAATACTTAAATGCCAGTGCACTGCTACAGGGAGCTCTAAGTAGTTCTGATCACACAACTCATCTATAACACTTTGCCCACAAGGGGTAATTTATTGATCCAATGAACGCATGTACTACAGAATTAATATTTTATGTAATTATATAAAGCATGCATAAATTTTGAAATGACTTCGTTAAAACACTTAAGAGATGACGACCATTCAGAATAACCCGGTTCAGTGGTCACCAGTCTATTATTCTAAGCAATGAGACGCAATTTAGAACATAATTTCAAGAACCACTAAAGCCTATGAACCATCAGGCAGCTCAACTAATTCTTCTGTTGCCAGCGTTTACTGGTGTCTCTTTCTTCCTGCACACGCGTGGGCGAGGCAGAGGGAGGGGGAGGGACTGGCCCTGCAACCCGGCGGTCTGTGCCGCTCAGCGGCTGGGGGGCTTTCGGCAAGTTCCCGAACTTCCGTGAGGCTCAGTGCTCATTATCAGCGCTTTTCGTTGGCACCAGCTATTCTCAGGGTGTCTCCAAATACTCAGCTTTGACAGTGAAGTTCCTAATTGTGATCTGAGGCTTTGAAATCACTTTGAGTCAAGAATCTGAGGAAATTCCTATCTAGATCTCCCTTCAGGCCAACAGAACGGGGGCGGGGGGCCTATCGCACAAAGTAGCATCATTTGCTGGCTATCTTTTTATTAAAAAGGTAATGAACAACCACTTCATGAAAAAGTTCTAAGCTTTTCTTGAATATTAAATAACGAAGTAGTTAGCACAATGTAGAGTACACAGTACTCATTCAATGAATACCAGTCATTATTATAATTCTAATATCATTTCCTTCTTTCCTGCCTTGATTATTTCCTCCATTTTCATAAAACTGACCCTAAACCAAATAAGCCTCCAGCATTGACAGGAAATCAACAGAGACGCATGCAACACACACAGGACAACACGAGAAACGATTACCTTGATCAGGGAAACCTGAAGGTTAATTGTCTTTACATTCCTGAGGAGATTCTGTAATTTTTTGCTGTGCAGAATGTTATCTATATAGATCCACAGCCTTTCAACAATGTCTTCCTTCAGTTCAAGTTTTTTCTTATAAAATGCGACTAATGACTGTCTTGCCCAGTCAAGTAACACCTAAATTTGGAAGAAATATACTCTGAAAATAAATAACTTTATTTAGCAATAAATAAAAACACTGGACATTTCGAGACATTCCATGTACAAGCAAATCCAATGGCCAGGGAAAAAAGTGTCCTCTAAAGCTCCCCTTTGGTAATGTTATAGTACATAAATGTTTTGTTATCTTAAACTGTCCATTATTAAAGAACAAAACAGAATAAAAACAATTTTGTCTTCGTCTGAGGCCAATGAAAAGTTTCAAGTGAAACTCGAACAGTTTCTTCTAATTTCTCTATATAGTTACACTAAATGTCAAAGGTTAGAAACACAACAATTGCTCAGAATGACAACCAAGTGAAGCAAAAATGCTTTTAAAAGACAGGAGTTTGTGTCCTGGCTTCCCGTGTTACCTGTAACTTAACCTCAAAACCCACTGACCTCTAGAAGACAGAGAAAGTCTTCTGTATAATAATGCTCAAGTGCTTTATGCAAAGGAGTGTCTGACATCGATCATTTCCATTACTGTGACATGTTTCCTTATTCACAAACCCAAGGAAAGGTGGTGAGGCCTCCGTTCACAACACCAGAACTGTCCATCACAAGTTGAGCAGTGGCAGATGCTGAAAAGAGAAACCTCTCAGGATAAGGGGAGTGGAGACCTTGGTCCAATTGCCTGTCATGACCATAAAAAAGAATGAAATCTTACCCTTGCAACAGCACGGGTCGACCAGAGGGTATTATGCTAAGTGAAATAAGTCAGACAGAGACAGACAAATACCGTACAATTTCACTTATATGCAGAAGCTAAAGAAAAAAAACAATAAATGAAGAAAAAGACTCGCAGATACAGAGAACAAACTGATGATTACCAGAGAGGAGAGGGGAAGGGGTTGGGGAGCTGGGGGACTGCGTGAGAAAGGTGAAAGGATTAGGCAAACTGGTAGTTACAGAATAGTCATGGGGATGTAAACTACAGCATGGAAAATACAGTCGATAATACTGTAATCATTACGTGTGGTGCCAGGTGGACACTGAAAACATCAGGGGGATCACTTTGCAAGTCACGTGACTGTCTAACCACTGTGATGTGCACCTCAAGCTAATATAAAAAAGTAACACTGAATGCCCACTGTGATTGAGAAATAAAATTTTAAAAATGCCTGCCAAACATCCCCTTTTGTCTCGTCACATGTAGCACTTGGCAGGTGACTATCAAGCTGCCAAGGATCCCAGGTGCAGCCAGCTTTGGAACGACTAGAGACGCTAGTGTCCTACATACTGTACTTCATCGTCGCTTCGACAGACACAATCCGTCTTTGACACACTCCGGGCTCTCTTCTCTCATACTGGCACACGGGTGTCTGTGAACCCAATTTCACGAGCTCATCCAAATACACTTAGCCAAATAAGATTGAGAAATGTTAGTAGACGGCAAAGTCTTTCTTGGTCCCTAATCCATTTCTAGAACAGCTTAATACAAATACTAAAGCTTCTCTACTTCCCAACCTTGAACCTGTCATCAAATTCCAACAACATTTATCCAACAAGCAGTTGCATTTGGAGCATCACTCTGGATTTACAAACAAATGGAGCCACCAACACACTCAGAATCTCATTTCTGTGACCTAATTCTCAATTTGTTTGCTGATGTAGATACTTAACTTGGATTATAAGAGATGCTTACTGAGGGTTGCAACACAAAAAATGTGGTAATGAAACACCTGACATTACTTTTTTTCAGACATTAACTTTCAGCCATGTTCCTTCCCCAACCTTTTTTCTAATCTTTTAAAATTTTAACTAAATGTCAACATGTAATCTGCATAAATGATCATTATATTAGGTTATAAAAATGTAAGCTTCACATTAAACTTACTTGTTCTTTATTTGGAAGAATGCACTGGTGGGAGATCCAAGCAAAGTGAGCTAGCTTTAGTTTATCTTCCCAGGAAGTTGTCTTGCTTTTAAGCTTATGGGAAATGCCGGAATAAACAGCGGCCATTGCTACACTTTATCTACAATACAAAACAATGGAAAAAATTATACTAAGGTGAAACTCAACAGGCATCGGAAAATGAACATTATATATCTTATTGTCCAATAGACAGGGTCTGGCACAAATAATGCCCCCTTTTTATTACAAACTCTTTTAATACAAAATCATAAGTATGTAATTCTGTAACATAACAATATCACACTCAAGCACACCATAGGACATTTTAGGTAAAATGTTCAAATTAAAATTATAAATTATGGTGTCCATATTATTACCTTACCAACCACACTCAAGCAGGCCTTCCTTCTGCCAGACCCATATGTGTATGTGTATATTATCCCTTTAATGAGTTAAAACACATCAACAGAATTTTGGGCATAAATCTATGCATAGGTTGCTAGGGCCCAGGAAATTCAGACAGAAGCAGGCAGAAGATGGATTACATACACAGGTACAAGTATTCACGCTGTAATGAAACATCATGTCGTCAAAGGTGAGTGTGCATGAATGCAACTGAGCAAAGTGTTCAAATTACTTGTGAAAGAAGAGTCACTCACACATGGTTCTAGGTTAAAAAGTTAAGTTTCTGTACAAATCTCCTAAAATATACTATATATTACGTATTGAAACAATTCCATTATGTAGTTCAAAGAGCTAAAAAAGCAGTATTTATAGAAAATAATATTCTAAGCGACAAAGAAATACAGTATTATAAACCCACTCTCCATGGGGGTAGTTATTTCAGCTACAACAGTAACTTCCCACTATAACTTTACTTGTTAACATATGTTTACAAAGGCACACTGCTTCCAAAAAGTCTCTGCAAAATACAGCTACACACTAAGACTGTACATATGGAATATAATAAAATATGAACAAAGGAGGAAAGCAAACATGCTAACAACCTGTGCTCCTATAGAACTGAGGTAAATGTAGCTTTGAGTTTCCTAAGTCATAGTAAATAGGACAAACATCTGGTTAAGCCATTTTCATTACATGAAAGTACACAAGCCAGTTCTTCAAAAGAGAAAAATTTTTCATAATAGTGAAATACTTTTTTTGATTTGTAAATAAAAAGCAAAATAAGATAATGGAAATACCCCCCAAACTCGTAGCCCCATGATTCTAATATAACACTGTCAAACCTAAAACACTTTCGGCTGGATCACTTGCATTTTTTAAATCTATGAAGCCTGAAATCCTACAGTCCTACCTTCAGAACTTACTGTGGACGGGTAACTACACAGGGAAGGAGCAATCACCGGTGACGGACACTTACATTGAGCATCGTATCCTTCACTTCACTACAGAGAACAGGAACAGTCGAGTACTGTCATTTTCCTGTTTCGTCAAAACGTCCAATACCTAACAACTAGTTACTTAATTTCTAAGTTCAATATGTTTGTAGCCATCGCCACAGCTACAAAGTACTCAAAAAGTATTTGCAGAACTGGCTACAAAGACGCCCCCGGCTCTACCCACGTTCCGCTCGGGGTGCCCCCCAGCGGTCTTAGCAAGGGGTGCGAACAGCACTCGGCTGACAGCGAAGCCCCGGCCTGTCTCACGCAGAAGCTGCCTCGGAGCGGCTACACTCCGACTCCCGCGGAAGGAGCGAGCCCCGCGGGTTCTCGCCTAGCGCAGCACCCCGGGAGGGGCGGGGTCCGGGGCGGAGGATCGCCCCCAGGTAACGCGCTCACCTCGGGGTCCACTCTGCTTGGGGGCCGCCGGCGGGGGCGGAGAGCGGTCCCCAGGTTAGGTGCTCACCTCCAGGCCGACCCCGGGTAGGGACCAACCTATAGGTGGTCCCAGGTAAGGGGCTCACCGCTGGCCCCGCCGCCGGTAGGAACGGCGGGTGAGGACGGAGGGCAGTTCCCAGGTTAAGGAGCTCGCCTCCAAGCCCGGCCGCGGTAGGGACCACGGGCGAGCACAGAGCACGCCGGCGACTGCTCTGGCCTCCCGGGTGGCCCCACCACGTGAGACCGGCCCCCTCGCTGCTTCCGCCAGACGCGGCGGCGCGGCGGGGCGGGGCGGCGCGCACGCCAGGCATCGCCAGCAGAGCGCCGAGGCGCCTCGCCCATTGGTGGAGACGGTTGCGCGTTGGAGGCCCGAGCGGCCCAGCCCGCGGCCCGCTCCGTGTCAGTCAGTCATGGAGCGGCCGCCCAGAGCCGCGGCGGGGGCGGCGGGGCGCGGGGCGCGGGGGCCCGGCTGAGCCGGCCGTCGGAGCGAGACCCTGCCGCAGAGACGACGGAGGCGGAAGCAACCCGATCCCGGGGGCGGCGGCGGCGGGAGGAGCCGGAGCCGCCTGGGATGTTCAGTAAGTGCGGGGCGCGCGGGAGGGGAGGGCTGGGGAGGGGGTCGCGAGCGCAGCGCGCGCGGCGGCGGGGGCCGGGAGGGAGGGAGCGCGGGCGGCGCGCGGCGAGGCCTAGGCGGGGCGCGCGCCCGCAGCTCCCGCCGGCGGGGCGGTGGGGGCGGGGCGGGCGGGGCCGGCTGTGCGCGGGCGCGGCGGCCGCGCCTCCGCCCTCGGCCTGCGAGTCCCAGGCGGCCGCGGGCGGCGTGGCCTGCACTCGGCGGCTGCACCTGGAGGGGCTCCGCGTCCTTGCTCGGGTGGGTCTTGCCGGGGCGGCTCCGGGGCACCCGCCGGGGAGGGTTCCTTAGCGCTGGGCAGCCAGGCAGGGGCACCGGTCCCGATCTCTTTTTCATTTACGGCCAAAGGAAATGTCTTTTGGCCGAACTCACGATTAAACTTCGCACATGGTGATGGTGGGCGGATGGACGAGACGTCGACCTCTGCCCGTGGCAGGGGAGACCCTGAGTTAGAGCAGTTGCTGCCGGAGGGGACCGACCTGCAAGGTTGCCTCTGCGGGGCTGGAGTCCTGACAGCCCCGCACGAGCGGGGCGCCTGGCGTCCTCGCGACCCTCGCAGGCTTTCGGACAGGTCTCAGGCACGGCGTCGGTCCGAGGAGAGTTGGCGCTGAGCATAGTGGTGTCATTTTAGACTTAGCGGAAGTGGAGCACAGGACAGCTTTGTGCCGCTCTCCCATCAGTTGTGAAAGTGTTCTTATAATGCGGATCTCGCGGCAGGTCTGATTCGAGGATCAAAAGGTAAGTCTGCCAATCCCATGCGGCGCTCGTCTGAAATGAACTCAACTCTGACCTTGCAGACTGAAGTCTTGGGATTGTCACTCCCGCTAACCAGGTGTTGGGAGGGGCAGCGCTGGCGGAGTTTTCTTCTGTCGGGTGGTACAGGTGTGTCCTGCAGCCGAGTTGTGGGGTGGGGGCGGACGCCGCCGAGTTCCCCCGCCTAGGCGACAGTCCTGCTTGAACTTAGTGCAGCGGGTGGGGGCTTGGTGACTACAGAGACCTGAGGTTGACACTTGGAACTCTTTGTAACCTCTACAAGCCTTAGTTTCCTCTTCCGTAAAAGGGCATGAATAACTGGTAGGTCCTAGGTGGAGCTTTTAAAGGGTACCAAAGAAAAAAATCGGGATAAGGCATGTGCAGATGACTGACCTATAGGGTGCACTCTGCAAATACTATTAGCTATTATAATTTCCTTTTTGTCAAAATGCCTTCAAGTTTCCTTGTTGGCCTAAATTTTTTGTGTAAAATGTGAAGCAAACTAACTTTGATTTTCTTTATGCATTACAAATTCTGCCTGCTTTGAAAATCAGGGTTAAACTAGGAAACCAAAAGATGAGCTCTCCTGGAGCGTTTTTCTTTGTGATCAACAGTAAACCAGATCAGTGTGTTTTGGAGTAGTTTTGTTGCCCCTGCCTCTGGGTGCGAGGGTTACATGTGCTTTCACTCCGAAACTAGGTAAAGGTCTTACTTCTCAGGCCCTGTTTTTGTTTCGGGGGAGGAAGGGGGTTGGTTTTTATTCTTGCAAACCCGGGGCAAACACCTCTGGAGAAAAGGAAGGACTTTTGTTGTCGACGATTCACGTGAACTGGAAGGGAGCCCTGGGGACCCTGTGCAGAACAGGCATTGCTCCGCGGGCAGTGCTAGAAGTCAGGTTTCCAGCCCGTCTTCACGGGACACGCAGCTTCTCAGGTAGCGACTGTTCTCATCGCTCTCTTTGCAAGCACCTGGTAAGCCTTCACTGTCCTGTCCTCCCAAAGCCCCTGATCTAATGCAGAACCCTTTGAGCAGCAGAACACGAAGAGTTAAGAGCTCAGATCCTGCCACCCGGTGGCCCGAGTTCCCTTTTGGGCACTTTGGAGCCTTGGGCGCATTGTCTGACTTCTCTGGGCCTCACCCTTCCCATCTGAAGAATGGTACCTAGCTCACAGGGATGTCGCGAGGTGTAAAGGAGAAGCACTAAAAATTGTCTCTGACCAGTGGTGCACACCTGGGAAGTGCTAGGCATTGGTGGTGGTGATGTAGGAAACGGAATCATGGTGTGATGGGTTCTGTGATGGAGGTTTGTCCCTGGGTTCAGTGGGTGGAGGGGTCACACTTGAAGAAGCCTTTGGCAGGAAGAGATGGCTCGGCTGAGCTGAGCTGTGAGGCATGGCCGCACCTAGCGGAACCAGGCTGGGGCCCATGTGGGGCTGCCGTCAGGGAATGGGGGCGCCTGAGCAAAGTCCCTGAAGTGAGAAGGCCGGGTGGTACCCACCAGCTAGGCTAACAAAGGTGGACCAGAGTAACCTGGAAATGAACAGTGGAGGTTGGTTTGTTTGAATTCTCCACAGTGGTGGCAGCGGTAGAAAGTTGTTAAGATGAACACAGATGACACTAGATTAGCTTCCTGGAAAAGTAGCGCCTGCAAGGGGTGTGAGGCTGGATTAAAAGTAGAGAAGGCCCATCCATATGTGTCTGCCTGTGACCCCGAAGGAAGATGACTGCTTAGCAGAGACAGACGTTTTAATCCACGTGGAAGCTGCGAGAGCACTTGCAGAAGGCAAGGAGAAACCCTAGATCATTCCAGGCAGCCTTCCCTCTTAAAAATCGTCGTCACGCGTCACCGTGTGTGCCTGCGTGTGAGACGGTCATCCCTATGCCACCACGTGTGCCGGCCTCTCCTGTTACAGGGCTCCTCAGTTATCCTGTTTCCAATAACAAGGTGCTGGTGGGGAAACACACGTGTGCCAAAGCGGCCTCAGCTGGTGCCAGTTTGGGATCCTTATGCGATCAATTGATACACTTACTTGGTGGTGAATGAAAGAAGTTATGCCCACCCGAATGGGTGTGATGGCTGGGGTGAGATCTCCACTGAGCATCTCCTGGATTCAAGAAATGCTCTGTCATAGAGCTGATTTAGTAGGTGCAGAGGTGCTGTGCTCTGGAAAATGGAATCTGATGATTCAGAGTGGCTCAGGTGACCTCAGAGACACCGATGCTGAAGGTGTCATTAGAAATTGTTTCATGAATTAATACACAAATTGCTTTATGTAATATACTCTTAAATACATATATGTAAGTTAATAAATTAAAGATTATAAGCAGGCATTTGGCTATTTTATCTACAATCCTAAAGTTTTTTTGAAGCTAAACAAAATTTTTTTAATTTCCTCACTGTAAAAGTATAATTGTCTTCGGTTTGAGCTCACCTTTTCATTGGACACTTTACAGAAATTAACTGCTGCTCCCTGCTGAAGCAAATCTTTCTTTCCCGTCTCAGTTTTTAGCTTCAAGGAAGTTTAAAGAATGTGTTCTGGAAAGATTCAGAAAACACTACAGAGAACTTCCATTCATAGTTCTTTGTTTAGCAGTCTGATAAGTATCCTTCTGGAAAGATATATTGAAATGTATCTGATTCTTAGTAACCCTACATTGCTTGCTAGTAACCCTACATTGCTTTTGGGTTTTTTGTTGTGTTTTGTTTTGTTTTGTTTTGACCAATAAAGTATTAACATTTGGACATTTGGTAATTTAATAATCAGAAGCATTTTTGCAAAACTTTGTGAGCTGACATTTGTAAGCTAGGGCGCTGATGCATTGTTTCACAAAGTAATACATGCTCCAAAACTCTGTGGTTAAATACAATAACCATTGGCTACATGCAGATACTTTAATTTAATTTAATTAAAATTAAAAGTTCAGCCCTGGCTGGTGTAGCGCAGTGGATTGAGCACGGGCTGGGAACCAAAGGGTCCTGGTTCGATTCCCAGTCAGGGCACATGCCTGGGTTGCGGGCCAGGTCCCCGTGAGGGCCATGTGAGAGGCAACCATACATTGCTGTTTCTCTCCCTCTCTTTCTCCCTCCCTTCCCTTCTCTCTAAAAAAATAAATAAAAATAAAATCTTAAAAAAAAAAAAAAAAGTTCAGTTCCTTGGTTGCAATAGAACTTTGTGGCTGTTGGCTACATGCTGAACAGTGTGGACCTGAAACAGTTTTATCGTCACAGAAAGTCACATCCGACGGTACTCCTCTGTGAAAAGCTGAGCATCATTCCTCTCTCTCTCTCCCCCCTCCCTCCCTCCTCTTCCCCCTCTTCCCCCGCCAAACACACACACACTTTAATGTCATTTAAGCATCTCTGAATCCTCACTTGCTACATTTGAAGTCAGTTTCAGGGAGAATGATAAACATAGGAAGACATATTCTCCCTTATTCTCTGAGAGTAAAGCATTCTGTTTTTTCCTGTCTACAGTGTTGTTTGCAAATAGACCCACGTGAAAGGTTTCTTTATGGAGTCGAAACACAGTAAATGCAGACGTCTGTTTTGCAGATAGATTGTCCTGTACTCTTTGGTGTCGATGAGGTTTGGTACAGAAATCATTTTCTGTGCTGTGAAACAGCATTGCAGCAGGAATCAAATATGCGTGGCTTTTTGGTTCATAAAAATCTAGAGAAATTATGAATTTAAAGTAAATTGTCAGCTCCAAACAAAGGCTAGACCACACTCACTTTATTTTTGAGGTGAATTTCACCGATAAGGAAAGCCCTGTCCCCTGGAACTTTCTGTCTGTCTGGGGAACTAAGGAGTGAGGAGGGCAGAAGGGGCCGGCCTGCACTGTGGGCGGAGGGTAGAGTTTGAACTTGGGACTAACATGATCAGATCTGCCTTTTACTTGACTGCATTCTAAAGAGAGGTTTGAGGTAGGGCTAGAGGTGGGAAGATATTAGCATATAGCCCAGTTGAGAAGGGATTCGGGCTGTCAAACACAGCAGTGGCTCCAATGGAGAATCGTGGGTGGGATAGAAGGAGCTGGTGGCCTCTGAGAAGGGAGAGGGAGAGAGAATCTTAAGATGATGACTTTTTTGCTTTAGTGGTAGATGATGGCAGCACCGGACAGCTACAAGAAGGGAGAGATTTTAAAGCAGCATAAATCTGCACATTGAATTTAAGATGTTTGCCACATCCAGGTAGAAGTGTCTTTTAGATTCAAGCTCAGGAAGGTAGTCTGTCTAGAGGATGAGGACATCTTGGGCAAGGAGTGCAATGATGAAGGGAATGTGAAGAATGAGAATCAGACCGAGAGGGGAAGGGGGAGCGACTGAGCGAGGGAGTTTCAGGGAAGGAGACCTGTGGAAAAGTGATTGTTAGATTCGGGAAGAGCTGAGGAATCTCAGTTCTTAGTAAATGGCCCCCTGAGTTCGCAAAGCGGGTCAGCTGGCTGGGTAAGGAGACTAGTACGGGTTTGGAAGGGCTGGGGTGGGAAGCCGTAGCGGAAGAAAGTAGTTGGCAGGAAGTCTTTACCTCTGGGATGTCACAGAGGTTGCAGCTGATGTTGGAGAAAATCAGCTTCTAGTGGCATCTGTCTGCCTGGTTATATTTCTGCTTCCCCTATGCTCCCCCCTCCCCCCAAACCCCATCAGGTTCTGCATTGCTTCCTGAGCCCCCAACTCTGAGCCTTATCCATGTGCCATTTATGTCTTAGAACACATGTATTCATGGCATTCTGTGTCTGAGCGAAGATTGAATATAAAAAGCCATCATAATTTTTAAATTATATGAGGTATGACCAAAACTGAGAACAGTATGGCTCATTTAATTTTATTCTGTGATTTATATTTTCACGAAGCTAATTGAATACAGTTTATCATGAGGTTTAATGCAAAAGCTTAGATTTTTTTAGGTCCTCCTTAGAATGCCCCTGTGATAGCTATTTCAGCCATTTAGACGACTACAGGTAAAAAGTAGGGAACTGGTATCTGAGTATCTCGTAGGCACTTTACATGACATCTCATTTAACAAAAAATACAAAATCATTTTAATCTGTTTTTAAGCATAAATTTACAGTTGAAAAATACATATACTTTTAGAAAGCAAGCAGAAACAAAACCACCACCACCACCAAACCATAGCTTCTTGTCAGTACACTCAGATGGGGGCTGGTTGAAGGTGGTGAGTTTGCTGGATGCACTTTGAACTCGCGCATACTCGAAGCTGCCGCCCGGTGCCCGGCAGTGCTGTCCATGCAGCGCCCGATGGGCATTTCCTGGAGTTGGGTAGGACGGAGCCTTTGCGGTGGTGGGCCGGAGGTGTCTGGCGAGGCACCCCCCTCCCCCACCAACCACGTCATGCGCACTCGAACCTAGCGGGTGGGCTCCAGTGCAGTGAAGAGGGAAGAAAGTTACTCAGCTGAGGGCCCACGTCATCGTCACTGTCTTCCAAGTGCCTGGTTTCAACTGTCTTTGTATCCCCGTATTTCTGTAGTTAAATACTAAGAGTGTGGCTATGGTTTTTCCTACACGGTTGTGACCATGAAACAGGAAAATAACCATGTCCTGATTTTATGTAACAACTTTCTTGAAGTTATTAGTTAAACAGTAGGCAACTATTGATACATGAGAAAGAGGTACGTATCGTGTCAGAATCCCCATTTTCAGTTCCAGAAATACGAATAATGGAACAAAGAGAAAAGGTATATGATCATCTGTGTTTACCTTTAAAAGTTGGTATTTTATGTAAATTGAAAATTATGGGGAATCCTGAAATTTTTAAGAAATATAATTTATATCCAAACTCAATTTAAATTTAAAATATTTTTATAGTTAAGCTAAGCAGATAACTTGAAATTGCAATGTTTGTCTCATGTCTGAGTCTCTCAAAAGACAGGTCTATTTTAAGGAGTTCTCTTTTTTTTAATATGTCCATTTATGGATATTAGCACTATGGAAATCAGCTGGGGGAGGGGAATTTACTATGCAGAATTCTTTTTTTTTTTTTTTTTGGAATTTTTATAAGAGTTTATTTGAGCCAAACTGCCAACATATGCCAGGGGAACAAGATCTTAACTGCTCTGAAGTATAACAGTTTTGCAGCTTCTTTTATACCTTTGAAATTAAGGAGCGGGCATGAGGAAGATTACAGGGAGGCAGGAGAAAGCAAGGCCAGAATGGGATTACAGGATAGTTGACCAGATTAAGTGTTCTCTGGAAGCTTAGTACCCCTGTCAAGGGATGTATCACTTCTGGTATTTTGAAGGTGTGTTAACCTAGAAGCACAGAACAACAGACAGAACTGGTTTAAAACCTTTTTCTGAAGAAGTCACAGGCCGAGGGCATGATGGCCCACTAAGACCTGCCCAGTTCAGAATTTGTGATCAGATCGCCCATGAGGCTACTTTCCGTAGAACCCTTTTGGTTTTCTGCCCAGGGCCCCCTTTGATCACAAATTGATTGAAGGGTGCATTGGTGAGCGACCTTTTGGTCAGATAGAGTGGTCTCACAGCGGTGGGAGAGTTCATTCTAGGAAGTCTCGGTGCCATGTCATCTTATTGACTGTGGGGGGCGGGGCGGTACTGCAACCTTGGGGTTCTAGTTGAGGCTCAATACTTCCAAAATGGGAAGGGCAGGTAGGTGGAGTGCAGTCAGGCCTTACGGCTTTCGTGGAGGCAGTGGTGGGGTGGGGGGGTGACAATGACTCTGGGTCTTTCCTGTCCTGTGAACTATCATGACCTGAGTTTTGCCTTCTGGGTCATCTCTGTATTTGGCAGGAAGAGCAAGTAGGGTCCTGCCACCTGCCGCCACCCTCCAGGCAAAATTCCAGAGGCAGAGGTTTGGTGATAAAGGAACCAGTCTGTCTTCAAAAGCTTCACAATTTTGGAATAACAGCTTTCAAAGCATGTGCATTAGTCACTTGGGCCTATCAATTAAGGCTAAACTTTTTAACTCTTTAGTTACAGCTTTAATCACTTAAGCCTATCAATTAAGGCTAAACCCCTGAGTTCTCTTAGCATTCCCCTTGTTTTAATTATCTTATTTCTGTAGGGTTAATTTACAAACTAAAACAACATAAGATACAAAAGCTACACAATTTTGGAAGACTGGCAGGCTTCTGCCTCAGAGGTTGTCCCCTCTAGAACAACCAAAGAAGAATAACCCTGCTGCCCCCTGCCAGGCCAGCCCGATCCTGGGCTGCGCCCAGAGTTCCTTCCCATTCAAAATACCATCCCTCAGGAAATTCCGGCAGCTGCAGCATGATCATCCAGCCATCCTCAGAGAGGAAAAGCCTGAGAGCCCTTCTTTTTTCCCAGATCTCACCCATAATTCCATGCGCCCTGGAGGCATTCAGCTTCTCAGCCAATCCCATTCTAGGCTGTTTACCATTGCCTCGGACAACCTCCTCTGGCCCTTCCCTACTTCTCCCCAGTGGTGGGATCTGATCTCTCTGTATCAGTATTGCATTTATACAAGCCATGAAAAGAATATTATCAGTGATCTTATACATGTTCAGTAATGATAAATAGTTGGGCTATATAGAAAAACCCAAAGGACAAGTATAACTATCATTATGGCTAATCGTTAGCAGACACAAACAGAGTGGAATCTGAGTTCAGTGTCCATCCATAGGTGTGCTGGCCTTGGGATGTCTTCGGAAGTAGCTGCCTGCCTCTGGCGTCAGCAGCCTCTCAGCCGAGAGTTTGACGTCCATAGACAGGGTAGATGTTCATTTGTGGTCAGGCCACTTCCAGTGAGGTTGGAGCGTGTCTTTTCTTCGATGTCCTTTCCAATGAACAAAATGTCCGGGTAGTAGTCAGATGACCTTTAAAGTCTTTCGTCTCCTGGGAGCTTGGTTTATAAACCAACAGTTGGGTACAAATTTTGCCCTGGGGGCATTTACAATTTACATCTGCCCCTGTCAAGTCAAGTTTCAAATGGCCTTCCCCTTTTAAACTAGTCACAGCCATTTTTAAAACCCCAGAGAATTGGGCTGATACCTAAAGGACATCATAGGCTGATCCATTTACCTAAATCCTCTTTTGAAGCTTCAAGAGACCAGTTAAATCTGTTTTCCCAGTCATTCTGCTTAATTTTAAAGCTGGCTTTTTCTAACTGTGCATGCAAGAGATGAATTTAGAAGTATCAGAGGACCCTTATTGTGGCCATCTGAGGTATAAATGGGAGGCTGACCGTGCTGGCGCTTGTGGGCCTCAGAGGCAGGAGCTTTCACCTGAATTTTGAGATCTGTAGAGTCTGGACATACTTCCAGGGAAAGCAGCCTATCCCCAAGTGCTCGGTCTCCAGATGGGCCAGTGCCATAGATGTCCCTAGGGAAAGTTTTCCCTTGGGCAACCCTGTAAAGGTCCTTAGTCACCTAAGAACGCCTGAGCAAGTGCTAGTGAGAGCCCGACCTTCCCCAGGCCCAGCCCCTCACCTCATGAACCCGCCCCCCAGGCACCCTCTGCAGAGCTCTCCTCGCTAATCGCTCATCTCACTTGAAATGTGTGTGCACTGGAGTCAAATCAGTGGCCTCAGTTGGAGCCCCTCTCTGGTATTGCAGCTGAGCAAGGCTGTGAAAGAGAGTTGACCCCAGCTTCCTGCCCTCGGGTCCTTGTCCAGCAGTTGGTTCGCCTCCCACCCTCAGGCCAGATCCCTGTTCTAAATGGCGTTGGATCCAAAGAGACTGCTGTTTGGGGCAACTAGTTCGGGCAAATTCGTTAGAGTAGCACTTCAAACTAGTCTCTAGTAATCCCAGATACTGCCAGGTGTTACCATCACTCATTTCCACTCCTTTCTGCTGGCTGGCTCTTCTGTGACGTTCCTGTCTTTCTCCCCCTCAGACGTACAGGCACGTGGTCCCGCCATGCGGACACCGTGTCACTGCAGGGTCTGTCCTCTGCGGTTTCCCTGTCTTCTGTCAGAGAGGTGAGCTCTCACTCCCATCTCACCGGGAGCACTGAGGGACACACATTGATACAAGCGCACCTCCCCACGCCAGCAGGAATTGGCAGTAGGAAATCTGAATACGTTTCAGTCTCGGCTAAAACAGGAGAATCAGGCTGCTTTGGAAGGGTTTGGAGACTAGGAGCTCTGGAAGTTAGTAATGCACCTTTAGCTGTGGGCGTGGGAGGGAGCAAGGCTGGCGGATTGACTAGTCCTGAGTAGGGCCGCACTGGGAAAGGGCGGCACTGTCACCATCTCCGTGTGCATTGAACTTTCTTCCTCTAAATATTACATTGAATCAGAATCTCGAGGCTGAAATTATTCACACACACACGAAACACACACACACGAAATTCTTACGTGTAGCCAGGTTATTGAACCATGGAGGATCGCACTCCAAACTGTCTTCACCAATGGACAGATGAATGTGTAGAGCAGGGATCCCCGCTTTCAAAGTATCGGAATCCTTCTATTAGCAATTAAATAATCTTTATTAAAAATAATATAAGTTATCGATACAGTGGAAGACCAATCATCATAACCAAGCAGTACAAATGCATAGTGAAAAGATGGTTGAGTACTGGGAAACTTATTCATATGTTTCATAGCATCTTTAAACAGGTATTCCATATTCTCATTGGTAATCCAGAAGTGAAATGCATAGGTAATATAATCTTTCTATGCTCATAGTTTAAAACAGCATATTTATGATATCCTAACATTTTATGTTTCTCTAACATTTTACATTTGCTCTAGTGAATGACTTTCAGAGAACTGAAAAGTAGATCTGCAGAGTATATTTTAAAGGGGCCACCACAGATCAGGCTAGAAAGTTTACTTGTGATTTTTTCGCTGCAGTATCTGGGTAAAACGTATGTTTGGCTCCTCACCATACTTCCTACACTAAAGAAATTGCAGATGGATAAAAATTAGATACAGATATGTCTCTAAACTGTTTAAAGAAAAAATAGATTTCTGGAAAGGAGGGGATTAAGTCTTCAAAAAGAATGAAGGAAATGACGAAGAAGGCCCGTGCTTATAATTGAAACTGGCAACTTAAATACATCCAGATAAAATGATCAAAAGCAGATCTACCACCCCCAAAGCTGGGCACCCTTGATGCAGGGATGGTCCCTTGCTGGGGACAGTCCCATGCGCGTGGATAAGTCACACACGTTCTGAAGTGGGCGCCACGCTGCACCCTGGAAGGGGAAGGTGTCTTGACGGGATGGTCGTGAACCCAGGCGGGTCGTCTGGACTGCCGTATTCGGTGTGGGGCCTGTGGCAACGTCAGGGTTCCAGTCCCTGCTGATAATAAATGTAGTCATCGAGGAAACTGGTTGTTTTGCCAGGGGAACCCTCAAATTAGCTTGAATTATCCAAAGTAATTTACCCCCGTTGAACGCTTTCTGCCATTGTCCTTTTCTTTCTTACAAAAATTCACGGGACAGCCTGGCCAGTGGCCCAGTTGGTTGGCTCGTCCGTCCTATACACCAGAACATCGCCGGTTTGACCCTCGGTCTGGACCCGGGTGGGAGGCAACCGATGGATCTTTCTCTCTACTCCTCTCTCTCTCAAATTGATAAACACATCCTTGAGTGAGGAGTAAAAATAAAAAAGGATTCATGAGACATATTCCAGCACATACATACCCTCTTACCATTGGGATGCTCTCCTGTACTTGCCGTTACAAATGAAGAGTGAGAGGGTCAATAACATGAGGAAAATGGGAACACACGGCCCAGATCCTGGGCTCGGTGCCTGCTGGCAGCCTTTTCCGGACTACTGAGAGAGAACATAGCTTCACCCCTTCCCACCATTAACTTCTCGCTTTCTCAACACCTTTTTATCCAGTTTCTGAATTTCTCAGGTCTTTGATTTTGGAGTCCCTCCTGCCTGCCCTTTCGGATGGCTCACTGCTAATCAATACCTGTCTCGCGGAGTCGGCAGGAGAAATTGAAGGCCCTGCAATGCAACCGCTTGTGTTTGTTCTTTGATAGCATCTCTGGTGAAAAGTTCAGCGGGGCTGATTGAAATTCTGGCATTCAGTGGAGTCTGGGGAGTAATCCGTGGGGTTCAGTATTTATATTTACGTTTTCCGTAGTTGACCTTGGCTCTTTTCACTGGGAAAATAGATACAACGGAAGAGAGCACCAGGCTGATAGTTAAGGAACTTAGTTTTGTGTCTTTGCTATGCGCGCATCTGGCCTTTCTCTACTCCTTGTTTTAGGCCAGTGTGACGTCCTGGTGGCTTGGGTGACCCCCA